>MU194798.1:385-17783 GCA_016904865.1 Pissodes strobi | reverse complement strand
CCCGAGTTCAGACCCTTCGCAAAGATGATACATACAGGCAAGCAGAAAGAGAAAAAGATAAACGTAAGAAACAAACGGAAAGACAACAAAATCGTCTAACGGAAATTCTCAACAACGTCCGAGCAATATTAAATAGTGGCCATGACACATTTAAGAATTTAATCAAGGAAGGACCCACTCAAGAATGCACCTGTTGTCATCGATTATGGTTTCCCCGAACTTGCAAAC
Organism: Pissodes strobi; assembly: GCA_016904865.1. Taxonomy (NCBI): domain Eukaryota; kingdom Metazoa; phylum Arthropoda; class Insecta; order Coleoptera; family Curculionidae; genus Pissodes; species Pissodes strobi. The sequence continues at coordinate 17,555 of MU194798.1, read as the reverse complement.
TGGCTTACAAAGCATTTGTGATTTCCAAATACGGTAATGCTCTCTGGGAGAATATATTCGGCGCATCAGAAAATGAAACATACCTTGTGTGTGGATCCTGTTACCAAAGCATCTACAAAGGAATGATCCCTTCACTATGTTACAAAAACTATGAAATTATATTCCCGATTCCGCCTGAGTTACAAGATCTGTCGACATGCGAAGAAAGGTTGGTCAGTCCAAGATTGCCGTTCATGCAGATAAAACGCCTGGGCTATGATCGTCAATGCAGCATTAAAGGTCCAATAGTGAACGTCCCAATATCGATCGACACCACCGTAAAGGCTCTGCCAAGAAATCTGGACGACGACGGTACCATTCAGTTGAAGTTGAAAAGGAAACTCAACTTTACCAATGACTATATTTATATTTGCCAGACAATTCGACCAGGAGTTGTCATTAAAGCGGCAGAATATCTGGTAAGTCAGCCACTGTACAAAGAGTTAAACATTTCTGTTTCGGACCAGTGGTTACAAAATTATCAAGCGATGCAAAATCAAAATCCTGACGACAATGATGCCGAAACAATCAATGAAGTTCCTGAGAATCTGGAACAAGAATTGAATCAGCTGTTGCAAGAATTCGAGAGAGAGGATTTCTTTGATGAAATCAATCCGGGTGGTGAACAAACCTTACTGGATAACGATGTAGTGGAAAATATCGCCTTGGCTCCTGGCGAAAACCAAAAACCAATACATTTAATGAAAGATAAGTATGCCGAAGAACTTAGTTTCCCGACAATATTTTGTGGCAACAAAAAGCAGTTTAAAGGTAAACTTTCTTATAGCGAAATTGCAAAATTACAAGCTTCACATAAAGATAGAAGGTTTGCCCGAACTGATTTTTTATTATATATGTATAAGAAAAAGATTCTGTTTCAAGTTATCAGTAATATTAACGTAGCGATACGACAAAAGATAGGCAAGGAAAAGTACACGGCTAAGGAAGTGCGAACAGCAGACGTTTTAGCTGGCTTAATTCAAAGTAACAGCGGTTATAATTTTTTAGGAAAAATATCATCAGCTCCTGTCTACTGGCAGAAACAAAAAAGAAAACTGATGTCAATGATAAGGCAATTTAATGTGCCCACTATATTTTTTACAGTGTCTGCCGCTGAGACAATGTGGCCAGAATTGTTAGTAGTTTTAACAAAAGTAGTCGATAAAAAAGATATTTCAGAGGAGGAAGCGTTAAATCTTCCCAATCAACAAAAAACTAGATTAATTCATAGTGATCCTATTACTTGCGCAAGTTATTTCAATAACAGGTTCAAACTTTTATTTAACCAAATAAAATCCACCTCTGGAATATTTAAAGATTATCCTATAGAAAACTATTTCTTTAGAGTTGAATTTCAACATCGAGGATCGCCACACGTACACTGTTTGTTATGGCTAAAGGACGCTCCTATTTGCAATTTTGAGAGTGAAGAAAGCATAGCTAAATGCGAAGAATTTATCGCTAAATACATAACGTGTGACAGTACTTTGGAAAAAGTAGCAGGACTAATACCATATCAGACACATCACCATAGTAAAAGTTGTAAAAGGGAATTTCGAAATGTGGTGTTGTGTCGATATGGTATACCTTTCTTGCCCATGGACGAGGTAACGATATTATGTCCAACAAAAGTAAATGAGAAAGATTCATCAAATGCATCCAGTAAATTTCAAGAAATTAAAAAGTTTCTTAACGAAAATAAGGATAATGAAGTTTCAATGTCTGACTTTTTAGCCAAATTTTCACTTACCAAGGAAAAGTACATTGATATCATTAAAACAAACATTCGAAAGCCAATGGTATATTTGAAACGATCAGTCAAAGATTGTTTCGTAAATCCATTCAACGAAGAAATACTAGGAATGATGAGGTCAAATATGGATATACAATTCATTTTAGATCCATACGCATGTTGTAAGTACATTATCAATTATATTAACAAGCCCGAACGAGGTGTGTCTAAATTATTAAAAGAGGCAATGCAAGAAATACGGGCTGGTAATTATGATGTAAAACAACAATTACAAAAATTAGGTAACGTTTTTATGAACGCCAGTGAAGTAAGCGCACAAGAAGCCGCTTACAGTATATTACCATTGAACATGTCTGAAACAAGCACTCAGGAAGTATACATAAGCTGTTTGCCACCAGACGACCGAGTCAAGATGTTGAAAAGAAAAACAGAATTGGCATTATTAGCGGACGACGATGTGAACATTTACGAAACTAATTTATTAGATCATTATATTGTTCGTCCGCAAGAACTGGAAAATTTGTGTCTGGCCGAATTTGTGGCTGATTACAATTTTATCACCTATGATGAAAAAAAGCACGTAAATACAGATCAGCTTTTATGTACAGATAAAAGCGGTATATTGAAGAAACGTCAACATTCTAAAGTTCTAAGTTTTAATAGATATGGGTTACAACAATACCCAATCAATTATTACAGACAACAACTAATGCTTTATACTCCTTGGAGAGACGAGCAACAAGAATTAATCGACGTAAATCAAGAACAACTATACGTGGCAATGTTTGAACAAATTAAAGAAAACAGAAGAAAATTTGATGTTTTAGATATGGCGATATTAGATGAAGCATATGAAAATGCTCAACAAGAACATGACGAAAATGATATCATACCGGATTTGTCTCAACATGAACCCGATCCCGAATATCTGCCATATGGTTTAGACGATCCCGCGGTGGACGTCATTGATGGTTTAAGGAATAAGGATCCAAAAGAACCGAGTGAAAAAAGAGGATTCCCAACACCACTTCAAATTAGCGACGATGAGTACAATCAGTTGATTAGTACTCTTAACGAAAAACAGTATGAATATCTAACTCATACTTTAGGTAAAGTTAAGGCAAATTTTCCATTTTATGAGATTGTGTCAGGTGGTGCAGGTGTTGGTAAAAGTCGTTTAATACACGCTATTTATCAATCGATTTTAAGATATTTCAACAGTATTCCAGGTAACAATCCTGAAACAATTAAGGTAATATTAACAGCTCCTACTGGTAAGGCGAGCTTCAATATTAACGGTATGACATTACATTCTGTTTTTTCTTTGCCCGTTAATCAATATGCTGGTCAATTGATACCAATAAGTAACGATTTAGTTAACACTTTATACACGAAATTGGCCAAACTTAAATTGTTAATTATCGATGAATTTTCAATGGTCGGTGCCAAAATGTTTGACAACGTAAATTCCCGTTTACAACAAATATTTAAAAGTAAAGATGACTTTGCAGGCATTTCCATTATTTTAGTTGGTGATTTAAGACAATTGCCGCCTGTAGGTGATAAATGGATTTTTTCACCTGCATACAATGATCCATACGCTGTAATAAACGGTAGGTTGTTGTGGGATAAATTTTCATTTTTTGAATTGACAGAAATTATGCGACAACGAGACGACAAAAAATTCGCTATGGCATTGAATAATTTGGCCGTGGGTGAAATGACTCAAGAAGAGGTGTCCTTACTGAAATCACGGGAAACCAAGGAGGACGCAATTCTTCCAGAAATGACCATACATCTCTTTAAAAGCAATAACGAGGTAGACACATTCAATGCTTTAAAATTAAGTCAATATAAAACAGATAAAGCCACTTCACTTGCTGTTGATAAAGTAAAAGGTTCATGTAATGATAAATTAAAAGCAAAACTGTTAGAAGATGCAACAAATTTGAAAAAAGTGAAAGTTTCGGTTTAATTCGACTATTGCTATTACAAGTGGATGCAAAATACATGATTTCATGTAATTTAAATATCGAAGATGGATTGGTCAATGGGGCCACAGGAATCCTGAGAAAAATTACTAGATCTCAGGACAAAAGTGCCAAAACGGTTTGGATGGAATTTCCAGAAGAAAGAGTTGGTAAAAATATAAGAAAAAAATACCAAACTTTAATGATTTTAGAGGGTTTACCCAATACCTGGACACCAATAGAAAAAATCGCAAAACCTATAGATATGAAAAAAGGCAACAAGATATCAGTCGAAAGGAAACAGTTTCCATTGCTGATCGCTGAGGGTATAATAATACAACAAGTCCCAAGGCTCCACTTATACCCAAGTAGCTGTGCATTTACAAAAGTCAATAGCCAGAAACGCGCTTTATGTAGCGTGTAGTCGAGCTACAAGCCTTTCAGGTCTGTATCTTTTTGGTTCCTTTCAGGCTCCTCGAAAAGCAACAGTAGCAGATAAAAGTTATGCCGAAATGCAAAATTTACGACAAAATAAAGTGCTTCAAAGTAGTTGGAAACAACACATACTTGACGAACGTGAAAAGGTCACAATTGTGTATCAAAATATTCAAAGTTATCTTAAACATAACAAATTTGTTAAAAATAATCCATTGTTTATGTGGTCCGATATAATTTTATTTGTAGAAACCTGGATAAATACTTCTGATAAAATTGATATTCAGGGATACGAATGCTTCAGTAACATTTGTCTTCCAGATCATCATAAACCATTTGGAATTTTATGTTATAAAAAATTTTATGTTGAAGTAAAATTGCTCAAAAAAATTAAAGAAATAAACGATTTTCGTGTATTTCAAGCAGTAGTATTTCAACTGGGCCAATTCACTGTGGTAGTTGTTTACATTCCTCCAAAATTTAAAACAAAAAAAGCTATTGATATTTTATTAAGCATTTTAACAAGTATCGATGGAGACTGTTTAATTTTGGGCGATTTTAATTGTGACATATCCGTTTCGGAAAATAATCAATTAGTTTCAACACTGAAATCAAAAGGTTTTGAATCTAAAATAAAATCAACCGCGTCAACTACCAAAGCTTCTACAAACATAGATTGGTGTTTTTCCAACAGTAAAAAAATTAAAAGTGAACTGTTTGATACGGTTTATAGTTTTCATAAAGCTATTGCTGTAAACTTATACAAAAATGATATTATTACAGATGGTTTACCTTGCAATAATAGTTCAAGTATCGATGCAAATACACAAGATCAAAATGTTGATCCATTGCCTGCTCAATCACCAATTATTGATTCGTCGTACATAGAGGAAATAATTCTAAGAGAAACATCTGATTCGGACGAAAATGTGCTTGAACAAATGGTAATAAATGATTCGGACGAAAACATGACTATTTTGTCTGAATCAATGATGGTGAATACGTACGAAGAGGGTATGTATTGTCACAAACCATTGGAGAATCGAGATGGAGTTTCATGTTATGCGAATTCAACAATTCAGTGTTTAACTTCTTTACCTGAATTTCGATTGTCTGTTAGCAAGGCTAATACTCCGATTAATATTGAAATTAATAAAATTATTTTACATCAAAAATCTAACACCATAGGTATTAGAAACAAAGTTGATGCTGTTTTTAACGAACCTAGACAACAGGATGTACAGAATATCATTACCTATTTATTCAATATATTGGACAATGACTGTCTTCAATCCATACAAGTGTCTACGGCTGATGAGCAATACTGTGAATTGTGTAATACCAGTCAGGTAACAAACATCAGTGATAATCAACAGTATCACTTTGTATATTTTCCGGAAACGGAACAAAATGAGATTTCTTTTAATGATTTTTGATTTTTCAACAAACAGATATTAAGTGCCCGACATGTTCGTCTTTCATTAAAATAAAATCTCATTTACAGCTAGTGAATAAATACCTGTTTATGGTATTTGTTCGATATCGCAGAGAAAATAACGAATCGATCAAAATTAATAAAAAAATTATCGATTTTAATACCGAAAGAATTACATTCGATAATCAAGTGTTTCAATTAAAATATGTTATAAAACACTTGGGTGATCAACTTATATCGGGTCATTACATAGCAGTCATTTTACAAGAGAACGGTAATTGGCTGCAGTGTAATGATACTAACGTATCACAATTAGATCATTTCGATTGTAAACTAGAAGATGTTTACATAGCAGTACTAGAAAAAGTACAATAAATTTACATATTTTTTATTGTAATGTAATATGTATATATGGCAATAACATGTTGGCTTTCAACTATACTCGAACTAAACGTAGTCAAGCTGCCCTGCATCTCAAAGATGTAGTGTAAATAAAAAAAATGCGCTTCTACGTACGAGTATGTTGGCTAAACATAGTCAAAGATGCCACTGCAATTAATGCAGTGTCCAACAAACAAAAATTCTAAAATAAAGGTAATTTTTATTTTTTTTATTTTTTTTTTTGGAAATATGTAATTTTTTATTTTTATTTTTCAAGCACCCAAGCAATTATCAAGAATCAACTCTAGTAAAGACCTGGAGTTTATGTATTTTTCTCGGCAGCGACGATTTAAAATGTAAGTTAAAAATATTATACATACAATCAAAATAATTTGAAACTAATGGTTAGATTTATTTTCTAGTCAAAATTTAAAAGTACTTCTCCAAATGGCAACTGTATTATAACGAGTCAACCAATAAAAGAACATTGAATGGATTTATCTAGGCAACAATTTTATAAATATAAGTAAGTGATGTGGTACAGGTTTGTAAAACAGTCACTTAATTTACAAAATTTCATGATATAATATACACGGTTATTGGGCATTCGATATATTCTTTTGCAGATGGGATAGGGGAGGTGGTAAGAAGTAAATTTAACTCTAATATGGTAGTTTAAATATTAAAAAAAAATAACCACTAGAAACTGTAAACTAACTTTTAAACCATTTACATCTTTTGGAGAAAAACAGAAAAATTTTAATTCTTAAAAAACTATTAACTTTTGCATATTATGGTTAAATTTACTTATTGTCGCGTCCCGTATCGCATCTCCAAAAGAATGTATCGAATAACCAGTAACCTTGTATACTAATGTGGTTTTTAAATTATATTTTCCAATTTCTAATATTTTATTTTTAGTTTTTCAATATTCGAAAATTGAAAATCAAGCTTCTGTTAAAGACTCACTTCTACAGAAGAATAAATACTGGGTTCAAAACTAATGGCTGGCTATAATTTCATCAATTTCATTAAAAATAACTGATAGTAACACCGTTAATCTATGCTCAGATATGACAATCACAGATACTAATCAAGTTTAATAAAGTGACTAAAAGATATAAAAAAAGGTAATGGATAATTCTATACTTTTTAATTATTGCCTTTAAAAATATATAATACTTTATTTTTAGTTACCAACATAATATTTTATTTTTAGCTTTAAACACCCGACCATCTACATTCAACTTTGGCAATAATAAAAAAAAATAATTACGACTAAAGGAATTTTTATGGTCTTAGTGAGAGAAATAGACAGTTAAAAGATTAGTGACACCGGTAATATATAACTTTATAATAGTTTTTCAATTTTATTGTATTATGTAATTTTTATCTTTTAAGCACCTTAGCACCTAAAAACAGTCTTATTAAAAAAATAAGTATACCTACATACTTTCTTTGTATAAAAGAAACACTATTTCAAATGCTACACAAAAAAGATGTTTAGGTAACTTGGGAATGATGTTGTTTACTACTTCAATATTATTTAAAAAATTATTTTTAGTTTCAAGCACATTCACAATCAGTGCTTGAAAGAAGTGAAAAAAAAGTGATTAAACACAAAATTATTTCTTTGGCTGTTTCACCTAAGTTTATAATATGTCGATTCAAAACAAAAACAACTAATTAAGTTATATATTTTTTCAGTTAAAGTAGAAAGAAAAGCATTAAAATGTTGTTTTATATTAAATTTTCTCTCAGAAGAAGAGTTTGAATAAACAACCCACGGTAGGACCGAAATTTCCTAATGTATACCTGTTCCTGTTGCTCTTTTAAAGAAATAACAATAGCATGACTTGAGAAAATACTACCAATATAATTTGCCAAAAAGCAAAAAGGTAATATTTACTTACATTATTTTTTCAACTTTCAATATTTAAATATTTAATTTTTAGTTCTAAACCGCCCGCCACGTTGCTAATTATTATCATCAGCCTAAAGAGAAGAAACCACAATGACATTATTATAAAATTAAAACATTTACAAATGTTAAAAGAAGAGTTTGTATAAACCACCAACATACAAATCTCCCAATGTATACCTGCTGCTCTTTTAAGAGTCCATTCACTGTAGACTGCTCGGGTAGCGCTCCGGGGTCGGGTACACGGCGGTTACGGCGTGAGGAGGAGACTAGCGCGCTCCCACTACTCCGATTTCACGGTGGACGTATTAAGGGATATATTTACCGTTATTATTATTTTGATATTTTGAATATTGAATGTTGTTCGACCGCCGAGTGGGCTGCCCGGTAGTACAGACTGCCGGTTATAAAGTATAGAAATCTTGTTGGAATGGGCAGAATGTATGATTGAAAATATATACGAGCTGATAATTGTTTTAAATATTCCCCTTGTTTATCGTTATAAATTTGGGTAAATCATCAACAGAGAACGTGAGCCGGGCAAAACTGGAGAATTTTTTTTTGGAAACTTGCTATACTTATATGGGATTTTGATTTGAAAAGTGACATTAATTTTTTAAAAACATTTTGACCCTGTATCCGGTGGCCCTAAATTGGAGAAGCCTGCGGTTTGATTCCATAAAATCGGTAATAATTCGTTTTTTATAATATGAAGAAAATTGCTTCGGTATTTTTATTTTTAAACGGGGGCCTATTTTTCCTTCTTGGGGGAAAAATATACTTTTTTTCCGATCGTGTTCATATTCGGTAGGTGGATGGTAGGGGTTGCCATGATCCCAAAAAGCAAATTTATAATTTCTATCCCCCTTAAAAATTGTAAGTTTAAAAAATGATATGCCGTGGAGTTGAAATTCGGTATAAGGGGGTTTGCGGGTACGGGGACTTCAAATATGACCCCAAATTTTTCCTTGGTAAGAAAAGAAAAACGAAAAAAAGGGGAATATCTTCATTTATGATATGGGCGTTTTCGGGGTTGGGGATTTCCGAAGTGACATCAGATTTTTCCTGGAGCGTACCAGGAAAGCTGGATGAGAAAATAAAAACATATTCATTTTTGACATTTTTTTCAACGGAAACTAAAGTTCCTCTCGAAAAACTCCAAAAAACGTGTTTTTGAAGGTTATGTTTGCCAAAGTAAGGCTATGTGTGCCAAAGTAAGGGAAAAGCGACTTATTCACAATTTTTTTATATACTGGTGTAGAGAATATATGAAAGGTAAATGTTTTTACTGTTGCATATTTTTTAATGCGTTTGTTTATGTTAAAAAAATACCACAAAAACAAGGAAAATAATATCGTTTTTTTTTCTATTTTTCCGTGAAAAGAAACTTTGTATTAAAAAAACGCGAAAACGAGTGTTTTAGTATTTTTTCTTTTTAATCTTGGGAAATGGAAATGTACGTTAAATACATTTCGAGTTATGACTTACCGAAGTAAGTAAAAAATTACAGAATAAGGCAAGTTGTTATGTATTTGTCAAAATATCTATATAGGGGCCAAAATCCATGGAAATTTGGGTTCCTCATAGGAACCTTACTTTAAAAAAAAATCAAACATTTTCTTCAAATCCACATTTTCTTATGTCAATACCTTGGCGAAAAAAAATTAAATGCTTACCAAGAGAAAAAAATATTTTCTCTTTTCAGAAAGATGGGATTTAAATAAAATCAATAATAATTTAATTATCTCGATATTTTTAGGTGATAAGTGAAACCAATTAATTAATTGCAAAGAAAATAATCGCAATCTATATTATTTTTTTTTAAATAGTATTTTCACTGGAAAATGCAGGTTGGAAAAAAATTTACTAGTAATTTGTGTTTTTCTTTGTTATTAGGTGAGCTTATACAGTGCCCTCCAAAAAGGTCGTGTAATATGGAAAACTTTTTATTTTTGGTTTCCCAGAAAAAATTAGTCGTCTTAGAAAAAATTGTGAAATAATTTTTTTTATATGGATCAAAATCAAACAAAAAAGGTTTGTCAAGTTTTTACGTACGAAGGACAGTTGTTTAATGAACTGATGGCAAACATTGAAAAAAATTAGTAAATTAGGTACCAATTTTTGACACCAGTTTATTCAAAAACTGTACCTCATTCGAAAAAAGTTGTAGGGTTTTTTGCTTGCATTATGATGGTTTTTAAATTCGCTGTTTCAAAGATTTTATTTCCGATTATTTTTTACTTAAAAAAATCACATCTTTTTTGCGCATCATATACAGTGTGTCCCCGGATCGACTCATTAATAGGTGAAAATGCCTGAAAATGTTTGAGTTGAAATTTAATCTTCTGGGGTTTAGCCCTGCTTGGATAGAAACTAATTTGTCATAATTTTAGTTTCGAAAAATCCAGATCCATGTCTTGTAAATGTACAAAAAGATTATATTTCCCACTAGGGGTTTTTTTCTGTTGGAGATACGACAGAATGTTATTAGGAAAAGTTGTTCAGAAAGGAACATTGGAGTTTCTTGAGCCAGTAGATCTGTATTCCATGTGGGCCAGGTGCCTTTCAGTTCTGGGAATCTCTGATGACGTTTGTAACTTCTGCTGTCGTAAACGGCTCGTCAGGCATTTGGTCGTATTCCTGGGAGGTCCGGCGCTCCTCCGCAATCCAGCCTGCTTCAACGTTGCACTGAGTCGGTGCTCCCAACTGTTCTCTCCAAAATTGTTCAGCATCGTCACTGCTGGGGAATTTGTTGTTCGATTCTCTAGCCCTCGTATTTAACGATCGTTGGAATAAGACATTATCTCGTTTCATTTATTACTCGATTTGTACCTCTTTAAACGCTCTGAAAATACAGATAATTTTTGTTTTAAAGTGTCAAGATATTGCTGATGTGTTTGGTTTTCTGAATCATCACGAGCATGGATTCGATATCGAGTCATGATTGATCGAACGCAAGCTTCCAGCCTATGGGACCTTACTCCATTGATGTATTCTTTTAGCCTTCCTATATCTCTTCATATGTCATCAATACTAGCATTCAATCTTCTTTCCCAATGAAGTGTTTGTGGCTCGTTCACTGTTTGCGCCGTTCCCTTTGTTCGTACTTTGGTTCCCAGGATTCGGGCAATGACCCTTCCAGCGCAGTAGATTAACATATGGAAGTGGTCCAACGTGTTCGCCTGGTTGATATAGTTTGGCAGAATTCGGTTGTTCATAATAGTAAGGGCGATTTCTAGTTTGTATGAGGGGTTCACCCTAGGTAATGGTGATGGTCTACTTAATGGGTCGGTGCCATTGTACTCCGCAATTAGCTTTCTCATCTCTGAGAGCAGTGTTTGGAATAATCCTTCGGTGTCCACAATATTTCTATTTAAAGCATGTGCCCCACCGTTCAGCTGTTGCTCTGTCTGATACTCCAGTAGTCCCACCCATATGCCCAGCGTCTCCGTCCTGGCCACCATTAGCGGCATTCACACGTAGACTCAATCACGCATTTTTGGAACGTCCCGCTTCCATCGCGAGTTCGGGAGAGACAAGTGGAGCGTGACGCGCTAAGATTGTTGCAGTAGGAATAGACACGGTTTTATCCTTCATTCTTTCTCCCAGCTTAAAACTGCAATTGTGTATCCCGTGTGTGTGAACACCAAAACCGTTTTGTATCTCGCGTGATCAATGTGGCGTTTGGATTATCAGAAAATTTGAAATTTTTGGTAAGATTGGCTATTGGCGCGCCACGCTCCACTCCTCTCTCCCGAACTCGCGATTGGTGCGGGACGTTCCAAGAATGCGTGATTGAATCTACGTGTGAATGCCGCTATTCTCGTTATTATCGTGATTCTCATTCTCATCATCATGATCCTCATTATCTTCGTTGTTGTGCAGGTTTAGCAGTTCGCGTTCTACTTCTTGTTTGATGGTGTTAAGTCTCGCAGCTGGGATGAGATTGTTTCTGATGATAACACGATATTGACCTGCCACTCCCTGCTCTATTAAATCCAGCTCTGGATAATCTCTGCAGAATTCAGTATGCAGTCCTTGTCGATAGCCGCCGGTCTCTCGTCCTAACTGTGTTCTCCTAAAATAGATACGCATTATTGATTCATTCATGGACGGTGTTCATTTCATGTGTCATCTGAGTAATCCCGCCTGAGTGAGCACTAGCTGAAGTTCCTGCGCAGCACCCTCAACGGGGGTTCTTAGGTGATACCTGTGTTGTTGTGGAGCTGTAGCTTCTTGTGCAGAAGAATAATTTTTTGCACCCTGGAAATATTTCCGAAACTGAATGCGGTTTTTGTAATGAATGAATCTTCACGAACAGATTTTTTGGAATGAAATACTTAGAAAAAAGATCATGTGTCAATTACACGGCTTCTGGCAACTACCTCTATATTTCCGATGGCCAGGCACACAGTCTCAAAAATAGAAAAGAACAAAAGCCTGCCTGGGCCTGAACAAAACAAAATACATCAAATTTTATTTGCAATAGCAGGATTTTGAAAATCTTTGTATAAACAAAAAAACAAGAAATTTGTCAACGAAATTTTAAAAAAATTATCTTGCATAAAAATTACCTACCTAAGTATTGGAGGAAAACAAAAGCAGTTTCGAAAGCTTCAAACGAACATAGTATCGAGCTGTGGGGCTTAAATTTTCAAAACGTTATATGGAAAGGCATACCTACTTTTTTTACTTTTGAATCTTGAAATAAAAAAAAATTGTCTGCCAATTTGGGAGAACATTCAAGTTTTTGAATTTTGCAAGTTAGTTGTGAAATGCTCTATTTAATTATTGATGCAAGATCTTTTTTGAATATTTCATACCAAAAAATCTGGCCGCAAAGATCGAAGCTCCAATGAGAATAAAACTACATTGATTGGCTATTGCTGGACATATAAAATGTTAAAATTGGACTACAAATAATTTTAGTTTAGATGTATTGGTGCTTGTAATTATCTTGAACTTGGGTGAGCCTGCTAAAAATGCAATTTTTATGCCTGTTATCACGTCATCGAATATGACGGTTTCCCATAAAAATAGCATTTTTTATTTGGGTTCGTAGTGATCATCGAGATAAAATAACAAAGGAGGCGACATTACGTGACCATCGTATGTTCACTTCCGCCATATTGTTACTACACTTCTGTCATCGCATCGAGAGTGAGGTTTTTATCCGCTTAAATTGTGTTTTTAAAAAGATTTTTGTGATATTTGTGTTAGTTTTAAGTAAATCATTATGGTGTCTTGTGTTATGCGCAGTTGCGGTAGCAGAGACGGTGTAGACAAGAAGAAATCTACGGGAATAACGTTTCATAGGTCAGTATAAATAAAAAACAGAGCCGTACTTAAAGTAATTTTTTGGCGTGCATTAAGAACACTGTTTTTTTTTTCAAATATACATGAGTTATCTGTTCTAAGTTGACATCATAGGCAATTTATTTTCACTATTTCAGTAATTTTAACATTTTTTGCTAACAGAGTTATTAAATTTTTAACAATAGTAAGTATTTAATGAACAGAGTTTTTTTTATTAAGATTAGAGTACAATAATGACTTAATGGCATTTACTTTTTTTAAACGTAGGTTTCCTAAAACTGCAGCACGTCATGAAGCGTGGGTGAAATTTGTAAATAGGGCAAATTGGCAGCCATCAAAGTATAGTGTGCTCTGTTCCAAACATTTCGATAAAACATCCCAGTGTTACGTTCGTTTAAAGTTTGACGCCGTGCCTACGTTAAACAAGGTACAGTATTCTATTTTATAAGAATTAACGTATTATTGCTCGTTAATGTGATAATTTCACTCACATTTAACAAACCAATCAAAATCCTCGGTTCCCTAAGTAACGGGGTGTTTTTCGATAAGACGCGGTGAAATGACCAAAACGAAAAGACCCCTCGTTTTTGGAGTATTACGTAACAATAGATATATTTCAAAATCATAATAATTTACCGCATATAATTCCTATTAGAATTTAAAAATGCTATTCAACTAATAAATAATTAAAATTAACGCGGCTATTACCATTATTTTATTAGTTTGACACTTTAAGATGATTTTCTAATGCGAAACGCGAATGCGTCTCATCAAGTAGCCTGGATCTTACAAAGGAATCCCGTTGCCAGGGCAACGAGTAGGTATGACGGATCAGCTTCTAGATTATCCGCCATTTTAAAAAGGGCATTTATTTATTTAAATCCTACATATTATTGTTATTTAATGATTTAGCCTTTTTCATGTATTAAAATCGCTGTTAACTTCCCTTGCTACTAAATAAATTCCAAATAAAAAATACACTTTTTCTAAACAAATAGTTCTTGAAATTGTCCTATAAAATATACCTCTAGTGTCACCGCCTTATCGAAACCCATCGATGTAAAACTCAAAAATGCAATTTTCAAAATAATGTCTATGAAGTTGGTGAGAGCTTCCGAGGAAATTGTATACCATTGGAAAACTTAAGCATATTGAAAAATAGCCCTGTTCATAATATAAATACAACTTCCACAGAACATTCTGTATATGGCGTCAACCTTCATACTCATAATTATTATTCCGAAATAATTGAAAATGATCATGATTATTTGCCCGATCCAATGTCACCATATGCAAAATATATTATTACTTATATTGCAGGATATATTGTGCATTATTTAAAAAACAAAATTGTATGCGAAGAGTGTGTAAAATCTTTAAGCAGCGATACCAGAGACTGCTTTCTGTATTCTTTCATAGATATTAAAAACAAAAAAGGGCTGCAAACGCGAAATTGCTATTTTGGGTCTTGGGGGCATCTCTTTTGATAACTTATTTAATTCTATTTTTAAGGATTTTGTATTTTCAAATACCTTTTCTAATTTAGTTACACATAGTTTCGACCAGTCTGTATTTGACAGTCACAGAATTTTGTTGATCAAAAGTGTCATTGAAAAGTACTTAAATATTAGAATAATTTATTTAAGTAAAAGTAAGCAAAGTAAAGAAACAAGTATAAGACACCAAAGTAACAAGAATGTATTGTTTAAAGGACAATAATTAAATAACTTTTATAAATATTCATTTGTTTTTTTCTACAGTTGTCCACTTAAATTAGCCTGCATAAAATAATGTGTAACAAGTGCTGAAAATAGTACTTTTCACAGGAGTGGGACAGTTTGGTGTCATAAAGTCATACAAATGTGAAAAACGAATTTCAAACGTGTTCCATACTACTTTTTTTTTCTATAATTTAAACATATTTGTATTTTTAATTGAAACAGTTGCTAATGGTCAGGGCCTTTCCTGCCCAAGTAACAATTGTGAGACACCTTTGATTTATTTAGGGTTTAAAAGTGCTTTAATATGTTCAATAAAAATATATTGGTTTTAAAGCCACCTTAAGATAAACTAAAAGTTCTTTAAGACCACTTATTCTTATGCAAAGGATTTAATGCCCTCTTTAAATCAAATTAAAAAACTATTTGCTCTTAATGCCCTATTGATCTTATACTGGTTTTATAATACTCTTGACACTGACTATTTTAAATCTAATTTGCCTTTTTAAAGAATTAAATAGCAAGTTGGATTTAAAACAATTAATTTTGGAACAAATAGTTTTAATGTAGTTTTAAGGAGTGCCCTTAATGTACTCATTAAAACCAATTAAGAAACCTATTTTATCTTAAGACTATATGCTCAATAAAATTCCACATTAAATCCAGAAACCGCTGTTCGGGGTTCCCCATTTGTTATAAATGCTATTAATGTAACAAAATGTAACAGTGATATGCAAAACTTAATGGTTTTTCAATTAAATTAGGCACACAAAAAATGAAAATGCACTAAATGCAGCAATCACAGAACCGGCACTATTTGTAAGGTTAAGAGTTCATTCCCGTGCCAGACCACTTTAAATCAAGTCAGTTCCTAAGCTTTGATATATACATTTAAAGTTACCTTGAAGAACTCTTTAAGAATATAAAATTAAAACTAAATGGTTTTAATATAGTTTTAAAATTTAGTCTTGAAGACCCTATTAGAATGGTCCCTTTTTGGCTAGAAGCTGCCTCATTGTTGTTCTAAGACAATCTTGAAGACCATTTGGTTTTATTCGAAAATTTATTGTATAATTTTAAAGTGACCTTGGAGATCATGATAAAAGCATTAGTGTTACTTGGGTGGCGAGCATGCAGGACGTGCATGCACGCAGGCGCAAAATTTTAGGGGCGCAAAATCGACGGTCATTCAGTATTCTTTATTACAAATTTAATAAAAAAATAAAATTTTCTCGTATTTTATCATTTCAACATATCTACAAATTTTACCAAGCGTTTGCCTTAATAGCACAAATGTGTTCTCTCCGTACCCTGTTGGACACTATTTTCATATGAAAGTAAGGATGAACCTGTAGCAGATCCAAAGCAAAAATTTAAAATCGATTTTTGTTTTCTAATTTTAGATACAACCATTCAGTCTTTACAAAGGCGGTTTGAGGGTATAAATAAATTTCAAAATATATTTGGGTTCTTATGTAATTTTGAATCTGACGTAATTAAAGAATCATGTATACATTTAGATACTGCATTGCAAGTTGAGATTAATGGAGTAATATCTAAAGACATTGACGGCTTGGATTTACATAATGAAATTTCAACATATAAAATTCTTAATCCTAAAAATACTACTGATTCATCCTTTCCCATAGACATTTTAAATTATATAAGTAAAAATATCTACAGTCTCTTTTTCCAAATTTATTTATAGTCTTAAGGATATACCTTACATTACCCATTTCAGTAGCTTAAGGTGAAAGAAGTTTTTCTAAGTTAAAACTAATAATCAATTATTTAAGGACATCTATGCGTCAAGAACGCCTATCAGATTTGGCCATTATTTCGATTGAAAATAATATTTCTGAGGTTCTTGATCATAATCAGATGTTTTGTTTTAGGTGTGTCATTCCTTTTTTGTTTTTTAATTACAAAAATAGTATTTTTTAATTTTTGAAACGTTTATTCTTTTTATCATTAAAATATTTCTGTTACCTACCATCTAAGTACTAGGTATAATATTGTTTTGTGTTTTTGTTATTGTTTATTTTATTTACGTTAATTACTTTTAGTTCCTATTATTTGTTACGTTTCATAAATAGTCAAGTAAATAATCGTAATGATATTGTTACGTTTTTCCCGTGGGTTCTTAACAGAATTGCAACTTTGCTATTTTCAACTAATACTCTCTTTATTCACTACCACTGT
>MU194797.1:417-15544 GCA_016904865.1 Pissodes strobi | reverse complement strand
GTGATGTTCTTAATTCTCCTCAACCTATGAGAACCAAGCTGATTACAAACCATCCGAACGTTTTTGTGCTACCCTATAGAACTGGCCTTGCAGCGTACCGCTTCTCTCTCTGTATGAGTCATCACCGGCCGGCCGCGAATATTCAGGAACGCTGGAATTATCTCGATGGCCTGATCGATAATCATATAGAGTGGCCTCGGAATACTTCTCGAGTATTCGTGATAGATTTGAGATAATATATAAGGAGCAGACCTAGGGCGAATGTTAGTCAGTTAATCATTGAGTGTTGAATTGTAAAGAGATATTAGTTGTAAAGTTATAAGAGTAGTTTATAGTGTGTTCAATTGTATACAGTGGTAGTGAATAAAGAGAGTAGTAGTTTAAAATAGATAAGAGATAGAGAAAAACGTAACATTTGGTGTCGGAAGTTGGATTGTGAAGAGACCGGGCTTGTGAAGTATTCTTCGAGAAGAGAAGAGGGTACAAGTACGTCAACGAGACCGTTTTAATTCAGTGAAAATTTTATAACATCCCATGATCAATACAAGGCAACAAACGGCAGAAATGGAGCAAATAAATAAAATGTTGGCCGATTTCATGGAAAATCTAAATGCTGAGAGACAAATAAAACAGGATCGGATGCAGAAAATTTTTCAAGATCAAGAAGATAAAAAGCAAGCGGATCGGGAAGAGGATGAACGTAGAAGGCAAGCGGATCGGGAAGAAGATGAACGTAAAAGGCAAGCAGAATAGGACCGGCTTCAGAAAATTTTAAAAGACCAGAAAGACAAAAGGCAAAAAGAACAGGACCGGCTTCAGAAAATTTTGCAAGACCAAGAAGATAAAAGGCAAGCAGAACAGAACCAGCTGCAGAAAATTTTACAAGACCAGCAAGATAAAAGGCGAGCAAAACAGGACCGACTTCAGAAAATTTTACAAGACCAGGAAGATAAAAGGCAAGCAAAACAGGACCGGCTTCAGAAAATTTTTCAAGATCAGGACGATAAAAGGCAAGCGGAACGGGAAGAGGATGAGCGTAAAAGGAAAGCAGAGCAGGAACAGCTTCAGAAATGGATGCTGGATGCATTTGTAGGCGAGCAAGGAAAATTGCAGAACTTATTGGACGGACAAAATGAGAAATTTGAAAAAGAAGTAGACAATATACAAAAGAAAACGAAGAATCTTCAAGTAGAAGTTACCAGACTAAAAAATCAAGGACCCACCGAGAGGGTATTTCCCACAGGGCAGAATATAAAACCTCCAACGTATGACGGTCAAACATCTGGGACAATGTACAGAAGACAATTTGAAGCCGCTGCTGTTGCCAACGGTTGGAATAATGAAGGAATGGCTACATCACTAGTGGTAGCGCTTCGTGGATCTGCCCTAGAACTACTGCAGACCAGTCCCATTAGCCACCAAGGGAAATATGACATACTTGTCGCTGTCCTGGAGAGACGATTTGGAGACCAACACAGAAGACAACTGTATCAGGCACAAGTAAAGTCCCGACATCAGAAGCCTGGTGAAAACCTGCAAGAGTTTGAGGCAGACGTTAGACGTCTCATTCAGTTGGCCTACCCGGGAGCAACAGGAGAATTTCAAGAGGAACTTGCTGCCCAATATTTCGTGGATGGTATCAGAGATCAAGAAACTCAGAAGATGCTACGTCTAGCCAAATTTGATAACAGCAGTAAAGCTTTGGGTAGAGCCCTAGAAATCTCCAAGCCAAAAATCAGGGCCGTATCCATCCAGGATGAAAAGCCGACAAACAGCTGTGAATTAACTGAAATGGGCGAAATTTTGAAGAAATTAACGGAAGTTCTTCAGGCCACGGGGAGATTCCGGGAGCCAATAGAAGATAGGCCACGTAACCGAAATACATCAAATCAGTGCTATAGATGTAGCAGGACTGGTCATTTCAAAAGAGACTGCCGAGTACAACTACGGTCTAGATCTCCATCCAGAGACGCTAGAGCCCCCAAGTCAAATCAGGAAAACTTCAATTAGTCAACAATGCGGGGCGGGTGTTGGCTAAAGAAGATAAAGCCCCGAGGCTCGTCTCCATAAAAAACCTAGGAAAAGCTGCCGACAGTCTAACTATTAAAGGAAAGATCAACGGAACAGCCATAACAATTACTGTTGACACTGTTGCGGCGGTATCATTGATAAGGTCCAACAGAGTAAATAGAGTAGAAGTTCTACCCATATCAAAGAATGTAGTTTTACGTACAGTTTAACCGGTGAGACAGCTGAAGTACTTGGGGAAATGGATATTGAACTTCAACTTGGAAGAATTAAAGTACACCACACAGTGCTAGTAGCCGACATAGAAGACGAATTTATATTGGGAATGGATCTCATTGGCCAACATGGATTCTCTTTTGACAGCAAGCCTAATCTTCTGAAGTTTGGCACCGAAGAGTTCATCCTTACCAAAACAGACGATGGACCACCGACTAAAGTAGTGGCGGCATGTACTGTCAGAATAAGCGGAAATACGGAGCAGATAATTTTTGGAAAATTGGAGAAGGATTTTGGAGGCTGCATCGGACTTATCCAACACCACGATTTGCCTTGCAAACATCTCGTAGGCAAAGCACTAGTCAAAACCGACGGCGAAATACCGATAAGGATAGCAAATATTTCATCTAATTCCATCAAAATCAATCAAGGAGATGTGAAGAGCAGAGCACATCCTTTGAAAGCAAAAATGGCAATACTGGAAGAACGAACATTATAAAACATAAAATCGACACTGGAAGTGCTCACCCCATACGGCAGCATCCTCGGAGGTTGCCAGTGACGAAGCAACAAGAGGTTACCACATTAGTCAACAACATGCTTGACGATGGAATTATTGAAGAATCATCAAGCCCATGGTCGTCTCCTGTTGTCTTAGTCACCAAGAAGGATGGGACTACCAGATTCTGCGTGGACTATAGAAGCTCAATGACGTCACCAAGAAAGACAGCTATCCACTTTCTAGAATTGATGACACGTTCACGACACTAGCAGGTTCTCATTGGTTCGCAACACTCGATTTAAAGAGCGGCTACTGGCATAGTAGGCATCGACGAACAAGATAAGGAAAAGACTGCCTTTTCTACCGGAAGTGGTTTATATCAGTTTAAAGTTATGCCTTCGGACTATGCAATGCCCCCGCTACTTTTAAGCGTCTTATGGAAGTTGTTCCACGAGGCCTCACTTGGAAGACATGCCTGGTCTATCTTGATGATATAATGGTAATGGGGAAAACTTTTGAAGAACACCTAAAACCCTGCATGAAGTTTTTACTAGAATCAAGAATGCCCAGCTCTTACTGAATCCAAAGAAATGTTTTCTTTTGCAAGAAAAAGTTGAATTTCTCGGGCATGTCGTGTCATCAGAGGGAATCCAAACTGATCAACGAAAGATTACAGCAATCAAAGACTGGCCTCGTCCTCGCGACAAACACGAACTACGGAGCTTCCTTGGATTATGTACTTATTATAGAAGATTTGTCGAAGGATTTGCAAATATAGCTGCAACTCTACATAAGCTCACTGAAGAACGAGCAAATTATAGCTGGGATCATAAGTGCGATTTTGCGTTCGGGAAATTAAAATCGGCTCTATGTTCTAGTCCAATATTGGGATATCCGGAACAAAAAGGTAAATTTGTATTGGACACAGACGCAAGCAACACCAGCATCGGAGCAGTTTTATCGCAAGTACAAGCAGGAGAAGAACGAGTTATCGAATACTACAGTCGAACACTTTCGAAACCTGAACGTAACTACTGTGTAATCCGAAAAGAGTTTTTGGCAATAGTACGGTCTGTTGAGCATTTCCATCAATATCTGTATGGGCAAGAATTTCTGATAAGGACTGATCATGCAGCAGTTAAATGGCTTTTGGATATGAAACAGCCTGAAAGACAGGTAGCCAGATGGCTTGAAAAGTTACAACAATATAACTTTAGGGTTACGCACATGGCAGGGAGATTGCATAATAATGCAGATGCTTTATCCAGAAGGCCATGTGATGATAATTGTAAGCATTGCCAGATAATAGATCAACGAGAAGGAATTACTCCTATTAGGCAATTAAAATTTGAGGTCGATCAGCAGTGGACCACAGAGCCACTTAAAAAGGATCAGCTTGAAGATAGTGAAATAGCACTATTGCTACAAGCGAAAGAAGAACATCAACCAAGACCAAGTTGGAGAGATATCAACTAAAGGATTTGCTTTTAAAACTCTGTGGGCGCAGTGGGACTCCCTGGTGGTGGAAAATGGATTTCTTAAAAAGTAGTGAAGTAGTGAAGACACAGTTAGTGGTACCAAGGAAAAAGATATCGGCAGTTCTGGAAGAAGTTTATAATGGAAAGTCTGGTGCTCACCTTGGAGTGAACAAAACGATTGACAAGATCCGCGACATATTTTACTGAGTCAACTACTGCCAGGATGTGAAATCGTGGTGTCGGCAGTGCTCAACCTGTGCCGCAAGTCAAGGGCCCAAAGCAAGATCTAGGGGGAAAATGAAACAGTATAATGTGGGCCTACCGTTTGAACGTATCGCCATTGACGTAGCTGGCCCTTTTCGAGAAACAAATAATGGTAACAAGTACATTTTAGTGGCAATTGATTACTTCAGTAAATGGCCTGAAGTATTTGCGATCCCCAAAGCTGCACTCAGATCAAGGACGCAACTTTGAATCCAAGGTTTTTCAGAAAGCCTGTGATTTACTCAACATCCACAAAACACGGACTACCGCCTTACATCCACAATCAGACGGCATGGTTGAGAGGTTTAACAAGACCATTGAAGAACATTTTGTCAAAGGTCGTAGATGAACATCAGAAGGATTGCGACCAACACATACCACTATTTTTAATGGCCTATAGATCAGCAGTCCATGACACGACAGGATTAACACCAGCCATGGTTTTATTTGGAAGAGAACTCCGTTTACCATGTGACTTATTATTCGGAACGCCAAGACTACGCGGACTCCCTTAAGAAAAGGTTACTATACATCCATGAGTTAGCCAGATAAAACACGGAGAAAGCCAGTGACACAATGAAGACACGATCTCAAAGCTAATTCTATGGGATTTCAGATGAACGATAAAGTCTGGTTACATAATCCGCAAAGAAAAAAAGGAAGATCTCCCAAGCTAAGGCCAGTATGGGAAGGGCCCTATACAGTCATCAAAAGAATTAATGACGTAGTGTATAGAATTCAGCGTAGCCCCAGAGGCAAACTGAAAGTTTTCCACCTCGACAGGCTGAAAGCATATCACGGACATGAAGTATCTGATCGGGACGATCAGGTTTAAGAGGGAGGCAATGTCACGACTAACAACCATCCGAATGTTTTTGTGCTACCCTATGGAACTGGCCTTGCAGCGTACCGCTTCTCTGTCTGTATGAGTCATCACCGGCCGGCCGCGAATATTCAGGAACGCTGGAATTATCTCGTTGGCCTGATCGATAATCATATAGAGTGGCCTCGGAATACTTCTCGAGTATTCGTGATAGATTTGAGATTATATATAAGGTGCAGACCTAGGGCGAATGTTAGTCAGTTAATCATTGAGTGTTGAATTGTGAGAAATTAGTTGTAAAGTTATAAGAGTAGTTTATAGTGTGTTCAATTGTATACAGT
Source organism: Pissodes strobi (assembly GCA_016904865.1). NCBI lineage: Eukaryota > Metazoa > Arthropoda > Insecta > Coleoptera > Curculionidae > Pissodes > Pissodes strobi. Next base: position 9,892 of record MU194797.1, on the reverse strand, counting down.
TGTAGTGAATAAAGAGAGTAGTAGTAGTTTAAAATAGTAAAAGTTGTAATTTCGTTCTGAACCCACGGGAAAAACGTAACAATATTTACTTTCTTTTAGCACTAAATCCCCTTGCTTTTGGCAAGATCTATCTTTCATAAGCTTTTCCTTCCTAATATAGAATAGGGCATTATTCCCTCAGATATCCTAGAAGGTTTAGGAGTGGTACCGAAAGTACGTTCAATATGCAGAACCATTCTATATCTAAGAATCTCGTTTATATGGATCTTCTAGTTTACCCAACATATTTTTGGTTACAGTCCATGCATCCAATTTCATATATTTTACTTTTTCCAATGTTTCAATTTTGCCGTTTGAACACCCCAATAATTTAATAACGTTAAAATGAGTTTGGCATACTAATTTTAAGCTTATGTTCTTGAATACTCTTTGGAGTCCTCTAGTATACTGAGGATTATATAGTATCGAAACATATTTTGTATTCTCATTCTGATTAACCAAAAAGTGGGATCACGAATGGTCTTTCTAAACACATGCCTATTTTATTAGTTATCTATTAAGTTACTATTGAAACCATTAACTGTCGGTATATTCTTAATTGCCACCTCCCCATTATTAAATATTTCTTTACTGAGAGGAAAATTGACCATACTACTAAGAAATTGAAACTAGCCAATTTGTGTTGATCGCAGTGGAAGGAGTCATTAGGAATATCGATTAGTGGCAGTACTTTTGCTACAAACATCAAATTCCAGTGTGTTGTTATCATTCCTAATTACTAAAGTATCCAAAAATAGTAGTCCGTCATTGTTCTCCATTTCATAAGCAAATTTAATAGAGCGAAACGGCCGTTTAGTATTGCTACAAAATCTTCGATATTAACAGTCCTTGAATCGGAAATCATGAAAATGTTTACACGTACCACACCTTTGGAAAAGAGTCAAACTCTTCACTGATTTCTTTTTCAAATCTACTTGTAACGGAATATATGCTTATTCCGCTACACTAAAAATTTCAATTCAATTGCGAATGATTTTCGTTATTTAATATTTAGGTCGCCAGTGACATCTATTCACGAAAGGGGTTATTTCATGTGGTTGGCAATTTTAGGAGCGCAGTACGCTATTTTATACCTACAATTCATGAATTTAATTTACTATAGATTACTATATTTAATATTGGGTATTTCTATGGCTTGACGCTACATGATTTATAGTGGTAATCACATGATATAAATTAGCCAATAATACATCGGCAAGCATAATTTGTCCAGCGCCTTGAATTTTGAAGGCAAGATCGTTTATCTTGTGTCGAGACATTGACGGTTAAGTGCTGAAATATTTAATTCATCTTGCAATATATTTAACTAATCCTTTCATTTTTAAATACATAATTAATATGTTTATGATTCCTTTAGCCTTATTAAACTAAAGCAAGAATTTAGCATTGTTATATTCCACTTTTAAGTAGCTTACATCTCCAATAATTTTTAATTATTGTCGTGACCGCTTGGGTAATATTATAGACTTATTGGTGAATATTTGCGTCTCTCATTAATCAAATTCATGTAATTTGAAAGAGGCTTAGTTCAAATTTAAGCAGAACGTAATTATTTTATCGTTCAGTGGTCACGCACATTTTTTACGTATTTTCATTCAAATTGAACAGTATTATTTGGGTTAATTCTGAGTAAATTCTATATATTCCTGCAAAGGTAGTAAATTTAATTTTCAGTAGAATTTCTCCGAATTTTCCCTCATAGTATTGCTGGTTTTATTATTTTTTCGTTTCACGCTCATTAAATTAAATTTTCAATTTATTTGTTACATCAAGCATATACTTATTAGCACTTACCCTGTCTATTCTCAATCCTAATGTATCGACATTACTTTGCATTTATGAGAGGTTAATCTCACATATGTAAATTTATCTGGTTTTTATCTTTCACCTTAATTTCTATCTCAATGCGAGATAGTGATTATTGTGCCAAGTGCCGAAATAAAAGTGATAGTAATTACTTATTTTGAGTTATAAGACTCGTTATTAGAAGTTGTACCTCTATTTTTCTATTTATTATCAAATTCAAGTTACCTTTTATTTAGATTTACCGAGAGTCACTGAATTGGAACGTTATTCCATTATTTTCTTTTGAATTTTACATTTCAGTAATTTTTTATTTTTGAATTTCATATTTTAAAATAAAGAAAAGGATATCTTGAGTAACAGTAGTTATTTATAATTTTTGCTCAACTTAACATTGCAATTCAAGTTTCTGATTATATCTGCTGTAACCAGTAAATTTTTAATTTGTTGATTGCTTTCTCATTCTCAGCGTCACTGATGTTCACATGATATATCCCTGAATATTATTTAATTAGCAATATACATTGGTCTAAGACTAGTTTATTTCTCCTTTCATGTTACAATTCTGCACTACTAATCACGACTGTTTGAAGAAAACACATTGCTGTATCAACTTAGTCGAAGGGAGCCAATACTTCGTGAACCAATAAGTCATCGATAAATCCTATTGATACTAACTTGGGAACAGGCAGAAATCGTTCCAGTAGAGGTTCCAATACGATCGCATGGTTACAGAATAATTGGACGAAGTTGAGTATCAGTCAGTCAGAAGATAAACATATTGTAAAGACCAACTGTATTTAATTTTTTAGTCTGTCACAATTATTTTTTTTTAATCTTTCCCATTAATTTTAATTTTCATTACTAAGTCAATTTATTAATCAAACAAACTTCAATTCAAATAATTTCATCAATTATATTTGTAATTGAATTATATAGTTAATATATAACTTGTTTTTAATTTATTTCTTTAATTTATCGCAGAATAGAGGTTTGTGAGACATTGTCACGTTAGGACTGCACATATTAATAAATGTCGACATTTTCGAAAAAAAAACCCTGCATCGAAATGCTAGAGAAATTGTTTTTCATATTTTGTCAAAGAACATTTTGGCGAGAAAAAAACAACAAAAGTTTGTTTTGAAAATTCTCGGAGTTAACAAACTTTTTCAAAAATGCAAGAGTTCCTGAAGGTTCCAAACCCCAACTTAATCTCTCAAAAATTTCGATTAAGAATTATCTTGATACACTATTAATGTCCAGCAGTTTAGTTGAGGTAAGACGGCAGAAACTGTCATCTAAAACTGAAGCCGAAACTGAAAGATAATGGAACTGTACGTACGTACAAGTTTAAAATTTTTGCTAATTGTAGCATAAAAATAATGCACTTACCTTATTATTCTTAAAATAATAGTCTTGAATCCATAATATGCAGTGACGGCGCATTTCGTAAGCTGCATCAGAAGGTCCATGTTCGCCAAATAAGGATGCGGTGGTTGCAATTTTATATACGATCTGAACAGCCTGACTATTTCTTGACATAGGCTACTTTTAAGTGAGTTGAGTGCTTTCCTTTTGGTGTCACTAAAAGTAGGATCTATAACAGAAACAGGACACAGCTGCATTATCTTTAGGCAAACTAGAACACAATTTAACACTATTTAATAAAGATTTTTTCGAGTTAGATGAAAATTCGGGTCGATCAACTTGAAACAGGAAAAACAATGTATCTCCATGAAAAAGTGGTCAATTCCATGGTTAAAACAGAAAAAACGTAGAGACCAATATCTCCATGAAAAAGAGGCCAACTCCATGGTTAGTTATAAAGTTAAATTGAACATTGATATAACGTTGGTTAGAAAAATCTGGAATTTTCTGATGAGATACAATCGGGTGCAAATGTCGATGTCATAAGAATCACAATTTTATAAAGATTAAAATTTTAAACTGACTTATATAACACTTTTAAATACTATGAAGCCTGAGTCATGCCAAACCAACCATGGCAAACGAACCTACGTCAATTTTAAGAAAATACCGTTAATGTTGAAATTATATAGAAAAATATATTTTCCGCAAAAGTTCGCCATAAGAATATTTCAATCTAAATTAAATGTGATATGTATGGTGATTATGGATAACGCACAGTAGCATTTAATGCTGATCAATTAACTATCCAACTTTTCGTAATGACTTTTTAAGAAAACAAAATGTAATAATTAATATTTAAAACAAATAGATATGCAGGCTTTTATACTAATCCCCAATGCCAAAAAAAGCCAATTGAAATGGGATGGAGGGTGACTAAAACTTTTAAGCATAAGCTGATTTTAAGGAGAAATGTCTTATTGACTTTTGCGGCAGTTCTGCAGACTAAATTAATTCCAACATTGTGAATTCCTTCCACTATTCGTTTAGAGAAATCTAATAGAGATGACGAGTTAAGAAGGCACTTTACCTCGTAATCTGCTATAGCATGCATTAAATGCGTTACTTTCTTTTAATTTAAATTACATTTAATACTATTTTGTAGAGCATTTCTTGAATTATTTCTTAAAATGGTGTCATATTGATTCCCATAAAGAATCTCATCATGACAACGATGTTACAAAGATTATAAATTCATAACATAACTTAGTACCTTAGCACTAGAAAAAATTACAAAACTTAAAAACTTATGTATTTCGTATTTACTTAATTAGATATCGTTTAATTAATTTTTCACACTTATCTAGTGGGAAAAATTACCATTTCACTGAATAGCTTTTCAAGTAAAGTTCTTTGTTGTAGCAACAGGAAAGATAGTTTAACCAGGGTCACTCAGAAACCAGACCACGCTGACGTAATCGATAAAACAAGTATGAACTGGCCACAACTTCAAAAATGGAAATGGTAGAAGAGCGAAAAAGCGTGCCAAGCTTGAAGCAGGTCCTCAATGTTCTAGTTAATGCAGGCCCTTGGCTCCATCGACCAGCCCGCTCCTATCTGGCCTTGAGCAAGCGACCTGAAACACAAAGCTTAAACTACTGAGCTTGGAATAGGAGAGCATGGAACTGGACGGGGTAAAAGGCTACAACACAAGTGAAGAAGAGGATACGCGATTCGAATATCGAAAGAGATACTTGATGTCAAGGAACCGACAAAGTGAAGTTACTTGGGATTCTTATTAACCACCGTAGGTCCGACAAGTATCTTCATCTGCTAGGAATAGGATTAAACTGACTAACCCAAATTAACCAAAACGATCAGTTTTACTACTACTATTACCACTATATACGTCTAATAACAAAGTATGGTTTATACCTTCTTCTATATCATTGTTCAAAGATCGAACCGTGTCTGGAAGAGGAGGCAAAACGTCAGTAAATTCATCGATATGATCATGAGGTATGACAAACTCGGTCTCGTCAATTTCACTACAAACTGGAGAATAATTATCCGAGTCCGATTCTGAAAATAAAAATAAAAACATTAGTTTTGGCGAACTCGCTTAAACCTCAAATCATCATTCTTTATTATTGCATCTTAACCTTCTGCACCATGCGTGCCTAAAAGAGTGTGCAACATACGAAAAAATCTCGTCCTATTAATCTATTATTTTATTATCTAATCTACGGGTAGACGCAGGAGTGAGCTGACAGATTTACTTGGTGGATATAACCTGGAGAGGCAGGTATTTACCAAAACAAATGCTGTAAATTGAATTGATAATGTCTTTGTAAACTTCCATAGAGATCTAAACTATACAATTGATGTTTTTAACCCATTCTTATCTGACCACCATGCTATTGACACAAAAATATCATTCCCAAACGTCCATATTGACAATAAAAAACACTACAATTAATGTCCGATTACAAGAGAGGGTATGGCAAGGCTGTTTTATTCCATTGAGGGTCAGACACGGTCCTTCAGTCCTTGTTGCATTAAGGCCAAAACATAGAGCAGGCTTTTCAGTACTTCGTTGAAACCTTACAATCTGAGGTTGCATTGGCTTTTCCTACTCGTACGAGAGCATGCAGGGCTGGGCATTTGGGTTGTGTCAACTAGTTCGATTAGGGGTTCGCGAGACTATGGTCTCGGTCTCGAAAACGAGACCGAGACCTGGAAATTAGAATCGAGACCGAGACTTACCTATCGAGACCGAGACCAAGGTAACGAGACTCTCGGTCTCCGCCTCGAAAAATTTTTTTATTTGTTGAATTTTCAAACCTTATTTTTCTGAAAAAAATCAATTTTTTATGTATGTTATTGGCAATTATGCCAACGGGGTCCGCAATCGACAGAAAATTGAAAAATCGTGCAAATCCGGATATAACGCTTGTTTATTTTAAATTGAGCTGTTTCTTTTTAAGATTCTAGAAGAAATATTATACAGTTATGTACATAAAATGTAATTATGTAGATAACTTATTTTGAGCCATTTCCAAGCAATAAACAGCTATGAGTTTTAAAATTTTTCGTAATATCTACAAGGTAATAAAACATTGCGTATCCATTAAAACAACTGGACATCTGGTTCTGGTACAACCATGTCAGATTAGTATATTTAAAAATGAATGGCCACCTTTGACCATATCCACTTATACAGTATATACCATATACCTATACAGAGTGTCCCAAAATTAGTGGACGAAGCAATAGCCCTGTAGTTATTGATCAAAAATACCTTAAAGTTTTTCTATAAACATATGTCGGGAAACACCCCCTCCGGGAGCTAGGGCCTCTTAAAGGTGGGCTCCTAAAGATTTTTTTTTTCTAATTATTTCCAGAATTGTGTAAAATTGAGGTTTAAAATTTTGGAATTCCCCAGTTTAATATTCAGAATTCGGAAATGGAATAAGAAATAGACAATTTTAGTCAGCTACGTTGGCTCATTTAAAGTATGGTAGAACAGAAAAATCAAGTGTTGCCGAGCATGCTTTTGATAATAATCATAGAATAACAATTAAAAATTTAAAATTAATTCATAATATAACTGATAGGAGATTATTAGACGCATATGAAAGTATGGAAATTATTAAATGTAAGAATAGTTTAAATAGAGATAAAGGGCCTATTCCGTATAGTCCATTGTATTGGTTGATCAAGCGTGACTAGCGGGATCCCAGGATTGGTTCTGTTTAGTTCCGCTTGATTAAGCAAACAGTAGTATAAAAGGGAGTTAGGTAGATTTTAATTTTAGTTTTAATCATCTCCTGATGATGCTAACATGGTTAGCGAAACGCGCGTCGAGTGCAAATATTCTGTTTCGGTATTGTGGATAAAACTCTGTTTTAGTTAATTTTAGTCAGGTCAAGTGCTTAACATTTTGGGAATGAATCTAAAAAAATTAACGTCAACTTTTTTGTGGGTTATTTTTTTATTTTATTTTCAAATTTTGAAAATTCATTTTTTTTACGTAAAAAAGTGCCTCTTATTTCGTATCATTAGGACGCAGGGTTTTGAGAAAAACGAATTATAAATGTATTCCGACTGCCAAAAACGGGTGTAAATTGAATGCTATGGTTTATCAAATTTTGAAAATCTGCCAACTTTTTTCTGGAACAAGTGTTTCTACTATTTTATAATAATATGAAGTTTTGTAACGTCAAAAGGAATTTTTGGGGAATATCAAAAATTATAACCTTCATTTTACACCCGTTTTTGGCAGTCAGAAACAAACTAAGAGGCACTTTTTGCGAAAAAAAATTAAAATTTTCAAAATTTGAAGAAAAAATATATAAAAAGTTAGCCCAAAAAAAAGTTAATTTTTAGATTCACTCCATAAAATGTTCGCACCTGACTAAAATGTTTCATTTTTAATTCCATTTTTAATTCAGAATATTAAAGTTAGTAGAATCCCAAAATTTTAAAACTCTATTTTACACCGTTTTGGAAATAATTAAAGAAAACCATATTCAGGGGCCCATTTTTAAGAGGCTCTAGCTGCCTTCCCGATATATATTTATAAGAAAAATTTTAGTTATTTTTGACCGATAAATACATGGTTGACACCCTGTATACCGGTAAACTTTAAGAGTTTTCAAAATAAATTTTTCCATATAACACAGAATGTTTGAAAATCACATCGCTTTGTATGGCTACGCTACAACTGATAAAAAATGTAAAAAATAAGAAGAAATGGCGTTGACTTTGACAACAAAATTGACATAAATCGGTATTTTTTATGTGTACAGGGTGTTCCAACGAGGGCTGAACAGGGACTTACTTTTGATCTCCCCTGCATTTATAAAACAAACCAAAATAGCCAGCCATTCGATGTATTTTTTTCTGCTAAATTCAAAAATTGAACCAAAAAAACATTTGAACCAAAAACAAAAGACTTACGCCATGGATGAATTATTTTTTAAATGGAACACCCTGTATATTACTACATTTTTGAACTCTCTAGAGAAATCTAAACACATTTCGTGTATAATATCCTATATTATCCTTAGCTGTTTACGAAAGTTGAAAGTCGAGCATTTTGACACTTTGACGGGCTCTAAAATCTAAACCGCACGAAATCAAAGAAAATGGTTTGCACATTCCTATCTTAGGCTTTCATAAGCTATCGAATGACAGTAATCTCGAATTTACCCCGCGGATAAATTTAACCGCAACTTTTAAACCTCCGGTTAAAGTCGAAGTTACTGTCATTCGATAGCTTATAAAAACCTAAGATAGGAATGTGCAAACCGTTTTCTTCGATCTCGTGCAGTATAGATTTTAGAGCCTGTCAAAGTGTCAAAATGCCCGACTTTCAATTATTGTCAATATTTCGTAAACAGCTAAATTGGATATTATACACGAAATGTGTTTAGATTACTCTAGAGAGTTTAAAAATGTAGTAATATACAGGGTGTTCTAAGTAAAAAACAGTTTATCCCTGGCGTAAGTCTTTTGTTTTTCGGTTCATATGTTTTTTTGGTTCAATTTTTGAATTTAGCCGAAAAAAATATTACGAATGGCTATTTTGGTATATTTTAAAAATACAGGGAAGGTCAAAAATAAGCCCCCGTTCAGTCCTCATTGGAACACCCTGTACATACTAAAAAATCCCTATCACTTGTATACCTACCTACATTAGAGGTAAGCATTTTTATATCAAAACAACAATTTAGAAACTAACATGAAATATATTAAAATATTAGTAGGTTAACTATTATTATCCAAAAAACTGTTGCAAACAAAAAATGTAAACTTATTGAAGAAGTTTATCCCTAATATCACATCTACACCAAGAACTGATATACAAAAGACACTTATTAGAACGAAGTAACGTTTGTGTTATTAACGAAATAAAACAGTAAATTATTTAATTACTTTTTATTTGCTCAAACCGAGACCGAGACCAAACCGAGACAAGACCGACACCGAGACCATGGTAGTCTCGGTCTCGAGCTTCGAGACCCGAGACGGAGACCGAGACTAAATTTTTTCTTCGAGACCAAGACCGAGACTTGCCAGGTCTCGGTCTCGCGAACCCCTAGGTTCGATGGGGAGTGTGGGCAGGCAAGAGAGACTTTACGATTTCTCCATGAGCTATATGCTTTAAACCCAACTGAAGCTTTACTGACAGCACTAAAGCAATCTAAAAACAATACAAATTAAAATTACAAAACTCTAA
>JAEQML010069049.1:0-17784 GCA_016904865.1 Pissodes strobi | reverse complement strand
TATATCATGTAAATTTACATGATATACAAAGATTGTTTCATTACTATTTTTAATGTAAGGCATACAATAAATTCAGAAAGCACTTAAACATCGAGGGGCCCTAATATCTAATAATATATACCTATTTATTTTATCATTATCAATTCCTTGACGTCGATAAATAATAATTTATTGTTTTACATACCTTGTGGTATCTGTAGGCAAAGAAAAAAAAATTGTATCTCTATTTTCAGATGTACAACATCTGCAAATACACTTATATCCCGTCATAATAAATAAGCGGTTAAATTTTACAAATTCACACATTCGATGATCATTCGTAATTGAAGCGCCCAGACTAAAAACTCAGCATCGCGAGCTCTATGAAATGCGATCGAACAGAATCGCCCGTACTATTCCTTCCGCTCGATCTGGGAAGAAAGTAGGGGGAGTTGTACGCTATTGCCGCCGCGTACATTCGTATCTGGTGTAGGTTAATCTGGGACTATACCGCAATAAACATATCGATATAACTACCTAGGTACGAGATAGCACCAGTCAGGTCAGTACCTATGCGGTTTGGAATTCGTAATCATCATGTGAAACAGTGAAACCTTTTGTATTCCTTATCGACCTTATCTAGTTTTATTAAACAAATATATTTAAAAAAATCTCTTATGCATTAAGCATTTGCCACAGCGCTGATTTATGAGAGTTGGGGCGATTAAAACTAAAAAGTAATCGATTACTTACTGACTACACTAAGTTCCTTTGATCAACAAGTAATCAGTTACTAATTATTGATTACAAGTAGAAATTGTAATCAAAATACAATCATTACACATGGTTACCATTACTGCTTAAACCTATGCAAAAAAGTGAAGGAAATATAAGGATCAAGAATTCAACTTGAGAATTTAAAATTAAATGTGAATGAAGAATAAAAATGTTGGATAGGCAAACCGGGCCCTTAGAATTATTTTGCAACGAGTTTACCGTTTTAAAAATGTACTGGTAATTACGACCTTCGCTCGTATTTTTAATAATCGTGATTCCTCATTGTAATCATAATAATTATCCAACATAAGCTACCTATGCCTTAAATTTTGAAGCTACAAAATTTGATGAAGTGAAGCATGTTATTGTTTAACAGAAACTCCCTTAAAGAAAAAAAAACGCTTCACTGAACTTGACTCGAGACGACTTTACCCGAATGAGTGTTAAAGAGCCGAGCGTGATGCGTGACGGTTCAATTTAATTCAATACTCAGGAAAAAGCTGCTAAACGATCCTAAAGTAGTTTTCACTTTAAAAAGGCGGATGAAGATAAATTAGAAGGATAGATTGGACTGTTTGTGGTAATGCGATACATAAAACATCCAGCATGAGGGTTGTGTTTATAATTTTATGCTTTCTAAGAAAATATCTCTATATTATATTAATATTATTCATGAAATGCATAGATAATATATACATTAATAATTTCCAAAATGAAGTACAAATACACTCTTATATAACTAAACATTCTTATCGACGCTATTGCAAAACATTATTTTATAAGAAAGAGTATAGGAAGGTACTTTAATACAAAACATCTATTAAATTTCATGTTTTGAGCAAATATATAACTAGCTAATTAGCCTTATATCTGGCCTATTAAAAATTTATATAAGCAGATTAATACTTCGGCACGAAAAGCTGTCTTCAAATATAAATAATCTATTGTTACAGATTATAAAGTAAAAATAGACATGCCTATCTAATAAAAATAAAAACCACATGTCGAAGAGTTCAAAGTTTGTCTGTGTAAGTTGATAAAAGAAAATGCTACTGAATCAAAATTGATTGTTAATAATCAGCGATTCTAATACCAGCGACCAGTTAAACATTTATTGTTTGTAAGATTTTAGAGTAAAAATATTAGGCGAACTAAATACGACCTGTAATTTCTGAGAAAATCTAAAATTTCTTTCGTATTTGGTTATATTTTTGAATCGCGTTTGTTTGAGGGTCTGCAGTTTTGAACTTTTTTTTCGCGAAATTTTTGTGAAAATCTGGAAACACAGATTGACTAGAGGAGAACTGATAATTTTTTCGTCATCTACCCCAGCATGTTAGTTAGTACACACATTTTCATTGATTTTAAAATTTTTCGATTTTTTGAAGGAAGTTAACAAAAATTTGATATCGACAATTCGATTTTTTAAATTTCCGGGAAAAATCACATTTTCTGATCCGATACTCATACTTTCGAACCCGCTGAATTCGAAAATCATCAGCGTTTTCTATAGAAACGATTAGTTTTGAAAATATGGATTTTTTTAATTTGTACGATTTTTACAATTTTTAGCTCAACTTTGAGCGCCTACAGAAAATACAAAACACAGAAAAACTTAATATTGTCACGGCTAGCAACCATCCGAATGTTTTTGTGCTACCCTATAGAACTAACCTTGTCGCGTCTACGTATCAGTCATCGTCGGCCGCGAAGATTCAGGAACTGTGGAATACTCTCGATGCCCTGGTCGAGAAAAATAGTCGCCTCGCTTCTTCCGGAATATTCGTGATAGATTTTAGATTGTATATAAATAGCAGGCAGAAAGCGTGTTGAGTCAGTTAATCATTGAGTGTTGAATTGTAAAGATCTATTAGTTGTAAAGTTATAAGAGTAGTTTAGTGTGTTAGTTTGGGTTAGTGATATAGAGTATTAGTTTAAAATAGTAAAAGTTGTAATTTCGTTCAGAACCCACGAGAAAAACGTAACATTTGGTGTCAGAAGTCGTATTGTGAAGAGACGGGACTTGGGAAGTGTTCTTCGAGGAGAGAAGAGGGTACAAGTACGTCAACGAGGCCGTTTTGACTGGTGAATTTGTGAACATTTTATAACATTCTATGGTCAATACAAGGCAATAAACGGCAGAAATGGAGCAAATAAATAAAATGTTGGCCGATTTCATGGAAAATCTAAATGCTGAGAGGCGAGCAGATCGGGAAGAGCATGAACGTAAAAGGCAAGCAGAACAGGACAGGACAAGAAGATAAAAAGCAAGCGGATCGGGAAGAAGATGAACGTAAAATGCAAGCAGAACAAGACCGGCTTCAGAAAATTTTTCAAGATCAAGAAGATAAAAGGCAAGCGGAACGGGAACCAGGATGAACGTAGAAGGCAAGTGGATCGGGAAGAGGAGGAACGTAAAAAGCAAATAGAACAGGACCGACTTCAGAAAATTTTTCAAGATCAAGAAGATAAGAGGCAAATAGAGCAGGACCAACTTCAGAAATGGATGCTGGATGTAATTGTAGGCGAGCAATGAAAATTAGAAGTTTGAAAAAGAAGTAAACAATATACAAAAATAAGTTGGAACTGTACAAAAAGAAGTAGGAAACGTACAGAAAGAAATGCAGAATCTACAAGCAGAAGTTACCAGACTAAAAAAATCACTGTTAAATCTCTCTGGGCTCAGTGGGACTCCCTGGTAGTTGAAAATGGACTCCTTAAACGGGCCTGGGAAAGCGCCGATGGAAAAGTAGTGAAGACGCAGTGGTACCAAGAAAGAAGGTATAGGAAGTCTTGGAAGAAGTACATAATGGAAAGTTTGGTACTCATCTCGGAGTTAACAGAACGATTGACAAGATCCGCGACAGATTTTACTGGATTACTACTGCCAGGATGTGAAATCATGGTGCCGGCAGTGTTCAACCTGTGCCTCAAGTCAAGGGCCCCAGACAAGATTTAGTGTGAAGATGAAACAGAATGATGTAGGACTACCATTTGAACATCTCGCCAGTGACCGAATGAAGGCTCGATATGATCTCCAAGCTAACTCTATGGAATTTCAGATGAACTATAAAGTCTGGTTATATATAACGAAAAAAATATCGTAATCAGAACCGATACGAGTGCTACAGCGGTGTCTTGTAAGCGACGTTGCCGCGAACATCCGGGAATGGTTCCGTCAGGGACTTGCGGTGAGTGTTCAGACAATTTTATTGTAAATAGCAAATATGTAGAGTGTCTGTTTTGTAACAGGGTATTTCATAATATGTGCGTAAAGCTCAAAGATACGATATCAAAGGCAGTAATGGATAGCGAAAATATTATGTGGTTTTGCGATGCTTGTGTCAAGGCAGTTACTCAGAACCTAAAAGTTCTCGATAGGATTGCTGAATTGGAGACCATAGACAGATGTTATTGTCAAACAGACAGCTGAATGTCTATCATCGATTGCCTCATCTCAAGGAAAATCAAATGTTTCAAAAAATGATTCTGAAAGACAAGCGGAACTAAATTATGCAAAAGCGCTCAAAGAAGGTATTTTAATAATTAAGCCCACCCAAGAATGTGATAGTAAGGAAACAAAAAAGTGCTTGCAGCAGAGTTTGAATAAAATGCCACTAAATGTTGGGATAACCTGCATGAGGGAGGCAAAAAATGGAGCGGTCGTCGTGAGATGTAGAGATAATAAAGAAGCAAGTAAGTTGAAGGCAAGTATAGAGAAAACCTTGGGTCAGCACTTCTTTACAACTATACCGAAAAAACTAAACCCCTGTATAAAAATAGTTGGTATTGAAAGGGAATACTCAGAACATGAACTAATTCAAACCATTAAATTGCAGAACAGCGCAGTATTTCATGAAGGATGTGATCTAAAACTACTAGTTACCAAAAATATGGTAAAGACGTACCTCGCTATTCTACTGTGTGATCCTACCAGTTTCAAAAATGTGCAAAATAAAGCTGAATTTAGGTTGTTCGTTGGTCTGAGGGCCTGTCGATGTTTTGAATATATTAATGTGTATAGATGCTACAACTGCAACAAATATGGGCTTAACTCAAATAGTTGCACAGAATCTAAATCATGTGCAAAATGCTGTGAAGATGATCATGAGTCTAAAGACTGTTTAAGTCAGAACTATGTATGTGTAAACTGTAAGGCTTCCAATGAAAAACATAATACGGATTTAAATGTAAATCACTCAGCATACAGTGTATCATGCCCTACTTTTAACCACTTGGTGCAAATGAAAAAGTCGAAAATACAGTATCTTGCTGACCTGTAGCAAACAGCAAGTATAGTTTGTCAATATGGAACACAAAGTAAAGAAAACATGTTTTTTTTACACCAAAATATTCAATCGCTGAGAAACAAAACATTGGATATTGAGTGTTTAATCGCTGGACTCTCAAATAAACCCCATCTGTTGCTGTTTAGCGAACATTGGGTGAAAACGGAGGAAAGGAACTTTGTTAAGATTGATGGATATAAAATGGTGTCATGTTTTTGCCGTACTGATTTGGAACATGGTGGTGCTTGTATCTACTCCGATGTGGAACTCAGTTTTGAGGATGAAAAGAATATATGTGATCGAAGTGTTGAAGGGGTGGTGGAGATAGCATGTGCTGTGGACGTCAGACTTAAAATAGTGGCGGTCTGTATTTACAGAAGAGGTCAGGGATCCTATGACATTTTTTTGGAAATAATGGAAGACATTTTAAATATTATATTTCAAAGGTATCTTTGATAAAAATTGGTGATGGGCGGAGACTTTAATATTAATTTATTCGAAAAAAATGATAAGGTAAAAAAAATTTTAGATTTGCTAAATGTATTTAATTTGTCCCAGACCATATTTGAGGCTACAAGAACATGCCAAAATGCTTCTACTCTTATTGATAACATTTTTTCCAATGTGAGTTCGGACCTTCAGTCATATGTCTTGAATACTGCCCTTTCAGATCACAAAGCGCAAATCCTTTATCTGGAAATAGATCAATTTAAAAATAATAATCCAAAATACGTATTTAAAAGGGTCTTTACACCTAATAAAGTGCAGCATTTTCGACGAGAACTTGTGGGAATCGACTGGTCACCGGTGTGTTAGCCTGGGATACCCGACGTGGCATATAATATATTTTTAAATTTGTATGCTAATTTGTTTAATCGAATATTTATTACAAAGAAATGTACAAACCAAAAGACAAACACGTGGATAACCAATGGTATAAGAACATCTTGTAGGCATAAACGCGTGCTGTACTATAAAAAAACTGAGGGTCAGGTCTCGCATCAGTTCTTCAACACCTACTGTAGTGTTTTAAAAAAAGTAATAAATAAAGCTAAACAGATATCTAACAAAGATTTTATTAATAATGCCGAAAATAAAAAAAAGGCTACATGGAAGATTGTGAGGCAAACTACTGATCAGGCTAACAGGAGGACCTCTGCTCTGGAAAATTTTTCTCACAAATATAATGATCCATTCAAAATAGTAAACTCACTAAACAGTTCTTTTTTAAATTCATGTCCAAATGTGGCTTCTCAAAACAGTAATTTATATATGCCCGGTAGGGAGGTCCAGTCCATTTACTTGTCACCGGTTGATCCAGAAGAAACTTTAAAATTATAAGACAATTGAAAGATAAAAAGGCTACAGGCGACGATGAAATCGTAATGTATCTTAAACTTGTGTGTGTCAACGGGTATTTTTCCTAACAAATTAAAGAATGCACTTATTAAAGCATTGTACAAAAAAGGTAAAAGGGATCAAGAAGATAATTACAGGCCAATATCCCTGTTGCCTAACATAAGCAAAATTTTTGAAACAGTTATTTACAATAGATTTCTATCATTTTTTGAAAGGCATAAGGTTTTATCAGATAAGCAGAATGGATTTAGAAAGGGCAAGTCCACGGTAAGAGCAACATATTAGACTCCTTAAATAATAAACAGCAAACGTTGGCCATGTGCTTGGACCTTTCTAAAGCCTTTGATAGTGTAGACCATAAGAAACTTGTTGATAAGCTGCAAATGTGCGGAATCAGGGGTAAAGCTCTTGATTTAATTACATCATATTTGTGTAATAGGACTCAGCAGGTGGTGGAGTCTGATACTCAGGGAAGGGTAGTAAAATCAAGAAAGGTTGATGTGATTAGGGGAGTGCCTCAAGGATCAATACTTGGACCTCTGTTGTATATACACATACACAACGGAACTCCCAGAGGTCTCTGGGGAGCAGACTGTACTGTATGCTGACGACACAACACTGATATTTAGTGAGAGTAGTGGTGAGTTGTTACTGGAGGGGGTTTCAAATGCAATGGAAGCCCTCGATGGGTACTTTTCATCCAACAACCTAGGTTTGAATATTTTCAAAACTCAATCGGTCCTTTTTAGCAATAGAGGGGAACATCACTTTGGTTTTTTGTATAGAGACGAGCAAATCACATCACAGGAAAGTGTCTCATTTTGGGTGTCTGCATTGATGGGAGGTTGGATTGGAGGGAGCACATCGAGGGAGTTGCTACTAAAGTTGCGCAACACTGTTTTGCTTTAAGGGTTTTTTCTGAGAGAGTGGGTGTTGAGGCTGCCCTGGGTGCCTATCATGCTTTTATTCACTCTCGTATAAAATATGGCCTAATTTTTTGGGGTAACTCATGTGATATCCAAAGAATTTTAATTCTACAAAAGAGATGCCTGCGAAGTGTGTTTAAGATTAAACAAAGGGAAAGTTGCAGAAATACTTTTATTGAAAGAAACATCTTAACAGTAATTTCCATGTATGTTTTTGATTGTATAATGTTTGTCATAAATAATGAGGATTTGTTTGAAAATTCAACATTGAATCATGAGTATCTCACTAGAAATAGATCGAATCTAGTATGTGATAAAATAAATATAGTTATCTGCAAAAGAATGTTGAGTTTTCAATCATTAAAGTTTATAACTCGATTCCTGAAGAAGTGCGCAGACTCCCAAAAAATAGACTTATTAATGTTTTGAAAAGGTTCCTGTGTCAGCATGCATTCTACAGTTTAAATGAATTCTATAACTGTGATAAAAATAATTTAATATTGTTTTAGATTTTTTGTTTGTTGCCATATCATGATAATTAATGTTTTGAAATGCCTTATTATATTTTTTTGTTTTGTAATGTTATGTCAGTCAGTACTTATACTAAATTCTCAGTTATTTATAAACATGTACAGCGCTAGTATTTAAAAAATATTATCATGTTGTAATTTTGTTATTACCATTTTTTTGACCATGTTCCATACCTTGAAGGGTTTTTGTAACTTTGTTTTACATGGGAAAAAATAAACGATTATCTATCTATCTATCTATCTATAATCCGCAAAGGAAGGAAGGAAGATCTCCCAAGCTAACGTCAGTATGGGAAGGGCGTTCAGTATCAGTATCAGTATGGAAGGGGTGGCCCCTAGCGGGCCTTGCACTTAGGCCACCAATTGGACTCGTTGTGCCCCCAGCCCGCATTAGAGAACCTCCAGGATGCCGGTCCTCCTTAAGAAAGCCCGCATCTCCTTCAGACTAACACGACGCACTGAATCTGGCTCGATCGACGTCACGCCAAAGATTCTGAATCTTGCCCACGCAAAGGCGGGGAAGGGCCTTATACAGTCATCAAAATAATTAATGACGTAGTGTATAGAAATCAACGTAGCCCCAGAAGCAAACTGAAAATTATCCACCTCGACAGGCTCAAAGCATATCAAGGACATGAAGTAGCTGATCGGGACGATCAGGTTTAAGAGGGAGGCAATGTCACGGCTAGCAACCATCTGAATGTTGTTGTGCTACCCTTGTCGCCTCTACGTATGAGCGAGCCATTGCCGGCCGCGAGGATTCAGGAACTGTGGAATTTTCTCGATGCCCTGGTCGAGAATCTTACAGAGTGGCCTCGCTTCTTCCGGAGTATTTGTGATAGATTTTAGATTGTATATAAATAGCAGACAGAAAGCGTGTTGAGTTAGTTAATCATTGAGCGTTGAATTGAAAAGAACTAATAGTTGTAAAGTTATAAGAGTAGGTTAGTGTGTTTAATTGTACACAGTGATATAGAATAAAGAGAGTATTAGTTTAAAATAGTGAAAGTTGTAATTTAGTTCAGAACCCACGGGAAAAACGTAATATACTTTCAGTTCCCTCTAGTATTTGGTTATATTTTTAAATCGCGATTTTTTGAGGCTCTGCAGATTTAATTTTTTTTCGGGAAATTTTTGTGAAAATCTGGCAATACAGATCGACTAGAGAAAAACTGATATTTTTTTCGACACCTCCGCTAGCAAGTCAGTTAATAAACACATTGTCATTGATTTTCAAATTTTTCGATTTTTTGAAGGAAGGTAACGAAAATTTTTTATCGACAATTCTATTTTTTTAATTTTCTAGAAAACTGACATTTCCTGATCCGATTCGAA
The DNA here is from genome assembly GCA_016904865.1 of Pissodes strobi. NCBI lineage: Eukaryota > Metazoa > Arthropoda > Insecta > Coleoptera > Curculionidae > Pissodes > Pissodes strobi. The sequence goes on along the minus strand of JAEQML010069049.1, from coordinate 8,589 downwards.
AATGATCACCGTTTGTGTGAAACGTTTGTAGCTTTTTTAATTTATACGGTTTTTTACAATTTTTAGCTCGACTTTGAGCGCCCATAGAAAATACAAAATGCTCTAGAATGATTTGATATTTTTAGGATTTATAGAGTAATTTCTGTTCAATTGAACAGTGCAGTTTCCTCTCGTATTTAATTATATTTTTGAATCGCGATTTTTTGAGGGTCTGGGGATTTGAACATTTTTTTCGCGAAAATTTTTGTGAAAATCTGGAAACAAAAATTGTCTAGAGAAAAACTGATATTTTTTTCGTCATCTACGCTAGCAAGTTAGTTAGTAAACACATGATCATTGATTTTAAAATTTTTCGATTTTTTGAAGGAAGGTAATATAGACAAATCAATTTTTAAAATTTTCTGGAAAACATTTTCTAATCTGATATCTGTACTTTCGAACCCGCTGAATTCAAAATCAAAAAGACACCGTTTTCTATAGAAACGATTAGTTTTAGAAATATGAATTAAAAAAAAAATAGTACGGTTTTATACAGTTTTTAGCTCAACTTTGAGCGCCTATAGAAAATAAAAAACAATCTAGAAGAACTTGATAATTTCAGGATTTATTGTCATTTCTGCTCTATTGAACAGTGAAAACTGCCGTTTTCTCTCGTATTTGGCTATATCTTTGAATCACGATTTTGAACTTTTTTTCGAGAAATTTTTGTGAAAATCTGGAAATCGACTAGAAAAAAACTGATATTTTTTTCGTCATCTACGCTAGCAAGTTAGTTGGTAAACATATTTTCATTCATTTTAAAATTTGAAAATACGTTTCTTTCCAACTTTTGGCACTAAATTTCTCACAAACTTCAGCTCGTATGAAAAAAGATTTTCTATACATATCATTATGCTTTTTAATTTGGCTGACTCAAATTTGCAAATTTCTGATTTTTTTTCTTTACATGGACACTTTTTCTTACATTTTGCGAACCTTGCATATGAAACCTCAGATTTAACATTGCGCCAACTTTTACAAAGAATTTGTTTTGAGAAATCAATAATAAAAAAGTTTCCCATATGTTGCAAATTTCATGGACCACTATCTCAAATCCTTCCAGAGATATTTAAGAAAAACCGATTTTAATAATAATAGAGGCCTTTGCCGACGTATGTTCATATAAACTTATCCTCATTTTTTTTTAACATCTTTCGGAATAAAACGGATATGACAAAACAAACCCAAATCGGAATTTAAAATAATATCCTTTATTACATGTGTATAATATTACATTTATAAAAATAAAACACTTTTTTGTCCTATATTATAATCAGTCAATCGATGCTTGCTATTATGCAAGTCGTCCTAAAAATAACTTTACAGATTTAATTGGTGGTAATTTATTGGAGAAAGTTGGATCTAAATTAACAAATGAACGTAATAGTAAATATTAGTATATATTACCCATTACCGTAATGACGATTCATGCAAACACATGTTAAATGTAGCATTTGTACTTTATAAACTCTTCGAGAAACAGCAGTAAGATATAATCGTGACACCACTGGTTCGCTTTAAGTGGCCTAACACTGAAAGTGATTGGCCCGAATATACATAGCCAGACAATATCTGGAATTTGTCGAAGCGATTTCGAAAATGTGACTTTTCCTTTATTTGTCCCGTGCCCTTAACGCTAAATGCAATTACCGTACAGGTCTCGACAGCACCGTACGGAAGCAGTGATGCCACGTGTTAAGGCCTTTAGCGATGATTTCGAAAGAGGCAAAAATAAATGATGGAACGATCTACAATTTTTCAGAAGGTATGTACTGCGACAAAAACCAACTGACCCAAATTTGGTGATCCCTCCACCACCCTGCGGCAATTTATTTTTGCCTCTTTCGAAATCATCGTTAAATGCCTTAAAACGTGGCATCACTGCTTGTGTAAGGTGCTGTCGCGACATGTACGGTAATTGCATTTAGCGTTAAGGGCACGAGAACTTTCCGGGATAAGTGGTCTCGGGTCAAATACAGTGTTTTCGAAATAGATACGCACTTCCACACTACTAATTCCACGGTGAAACGCTGATTGGTCGGTATTGAATGATCTGTTCCAGAATTTCGAGTAATTTTACAAATAAATTGCGATATTATCATCACCATTTCGTACTTGTTGTGAGATTTTTCGGGTCAATTTGGATTTATTGATGTTATTTTAGCAGCTTCCATAATCACTAATGATTAAATATTGGACATCTAAGCAGAAAAAAGAGGATAAAATAGGATGACATAAAACTTTTAGTATTTTCTTATTAACCAGAGTCGGCGTGGGGCGGAAGAGGGGAGAATATAAAAAAAATATATTAAAAAAAATTACGTTTTCCTTAAAACAAAAAAAAAAACAGTTATGATAAAATTTATTTTTAACGTTAGCAGAGATTCTAGGCTGTAAAATAAACTAGCTAAATAACAGCAAAAAAAAAATTTACATATTATACAAATTATTTGAAACAAAACAGTTTAAAAAAAAATAAAACAAAAACGTATTTTTTTTAAACAAAACTTGATTCAATTTGGTTAATAATATACTACTAGCACGTAAATATATATTTTTTTGGTATATTTTTTCAGAACTACGCACTAAGTTTAATATTTATTTTAATTAACAATATAAAAAAGATAATAAAACAGAGGACATAAGGAAAAAAGAGGGAGAACAAAAAGACCAACATTCAAAAAGAAGACATGCCCTCTAAAAAGAGGACCTCTGATCACCCTATCCAGAAAGCTTGATATAAATTATATCTTTAATAAACCTTTCCCATATTATGAGCTATAGTTTCTGAGAAAATCTAGGTTAAAAATGTAAAATATCCTGTTTTTCATCTTTTCTCAGAAACTACAGCTCGTATGAAAAAAGTTTATTGAGATTTTCTATTCATACTTATTAATTTGACCTTTTGAAATTTGCTGATTTCCAATTTTTTTTTATTTTATATAGGCACATTTTTTTCCCTCTCGGGGACTTTCAACCTTGACGGGGTGAGGAGGCTCAGTAACCTTCAAAATCCAGGAAGCTATGCCGGCGGTAGCATAGCTACCAGTAGGGCCACCCATGCCGGAAAGGTCTCGAAGGATGAAGGTGAAGCTAATGAAAGTCTACAATGGTCCTCCGAAAAGGGGGTTATGCTATGGACCAGCGACATGTAAAAAAGACACTGCTACGAATCATTTACTATTGCCTCGGAACCGGACGGATGCGCGGAAAAATAGACCCAAGTTACGGAAAAAGGACATTCTATTAGGAACGTGGAACGTACTAAGTTGGTACAGACCTGGAATCGCTACAAGAGTCATAAAACAATTACAACAACTGAAGATGGACGTGACAGCTATCCAGGAGATAAGATTGACAGGTATGTGGTCTGGACATGAAAATAAGCACGAATATAGATGTGGTCTTGTGATTAACAAGGAACTTAGATCGGCTGTTTTAAACTTTAAGTCAGTTAACGAGAATATTGTCCGCTAAGACTTAAAGGTAAATGGTTCAACTTGACTTTGTTTTCAGTCTACGCTCCAACACAAGAAGCTGAGGAGGACAAAAAAGAAATGTTTTATGACACTCTATACCAGAAATACAGAGAAGCTCCAAGCCACGACATGAAGATTATACTCGGGGACCTGAACGCCAAGATAGTTAGAGAAGACTATTTAAGGCTCCGTAACCCAAGCTTGCATGAGGAAACCAATGATAATGGGTCACGCCTTATCGATTTTGCTTCAACTTGCAACACGATCGTGAAGACCACCCAATTTCAAAGGAAAAACATATATAAAGAAACCTGGGTGTCAAACGATGGAGTAACTCGGAATCAGATAGACCATGTGTTGATAGACGGCCGACATTCTAGCAGCATCATTGATGCTCGAAGTATGAGAGGAGCAGATGGCAACATATGTTAATTAGGGCTAAACTAAGAACGAGGCTGTCTACAGAAGCAAAGGAGAAACACACAAAGATCGAGATATGGAATTCGGATAAGCTGCAAGATTTGGAAGTTGAGGCACGGTACCAACTAGCCATCAGTAACAAATTACCATACCATGCACAGAGGTAGAGCATGAATGCCAAGCAGTTAAAGCAGTCATAATAGAGGCGGCAGAAGAATGTGTGGGGAGAAAGAACAAGAGCACGAGTAGAAAGTGGTATGACATGGAATGTGAGGACATATTAAACCAAGCGAATGGAATATCTATTGAACCCAACAGACCAAACTAAGGAAAATTTAATAGAAAGAGAACCGAAGCAAGAAAAACCTTAAGAGTAAAGAAAAGAACATACCTAAACAAACAGATTGAGAGGATGGATATAGAGAACAGACAGAACCAGTGCAGAAAGTTTTACAAAGAGGTTAAACTACAGAGAAGAGGAACAAACATGAAAACAGTTGGTTTTGTGAAGAAGGAAACGGGAGGATTACTTACAGCGGAGTAAGACATCATCAGAAGATGGAAAGAATATTTTGAAAATTTGAAAAAATGAAGAAGTGGCGGAGCATCAAACAGCGGAACTAAAAATCAATATAATATAACACTCGAAGAGGTCAAAGAAGCAATAAAAGCTCCAGGAAGTGATGGCATTGAAGCGGAACTAATAAAAAAGGGTGGGCGTACAAAATATTATCCATTGTACTATTGAAAAGATTAACACTATTCACAGAAGAAATACTGGAAGACTACCAATGCGGCTTTAGACCCGGCAGATCAACCCTTGATCAGATATTCTCCATTAGACAGATACTCGAGACAGGGAGACCCACTATCCCCCCGGCTATTCAACCTAGCTTTACGACGCTGACGACGTAGATACCATAGCTCAGTCAACACGAGATGTATGTGGAATTTTCTGTGGTTTTGAGAAAGCTGCACTGCAAATGGGCCTCAAAGTCAACGAGGACAAGACTAAAAATATATGGCAGAACGTCTATATTAACGACCACAAGTTGTAAAGGAGTTCAAGTACCTGGGAGCGATAATTACCCAGGATAACCGTGTTGAGAAAGATGTTGCAGCCAGAATAGTCGCGGCAAACAGGATCTTTTACTCCATTCAACACTTAATAAAATATAAGCTTCTCTTCAGGAATACTAAGATTCGCATTTACAAAGCCATAATCCGTCCTGTGGTGACATATGGAAGCGAGACTTGGACTCTTAACCAAAAGGAAATGAATAAACTGCTGGTATGGGAACGTAAGATTCTACGCGCCATTTACGGCCCTTGTAAGGATGCTAACACGCAAGAATGGAGGCGTCGACATAATCATGAACTCCAACAACTATTTGGGAAAGAGAGCCTTACTAGGCATATAAAGGCTAATAGGCTTAGATTGGCAGGTCATGTAATAAGGAGCGATTATCAGCGCCTTGTAAACACAGCTTTTTGGGAGAGACAGGGTGGCAGAAGACCAGTGGAACGCCCCAGAAATCGATGGAGAGGCGCTGTAACTGCAGACCTTAGGAAAATGGGCATTAGACTGTGGGAAATAGAGGCACAAGACCGCCAAGGATGCAGGGCAATAGTGAATGCGGCCAAGACTCACGGCGAGTTGTAGAGCCAAACAAGAAGAAGAATAAGATAGGCACATTTTCATAAATGTTGTGCACCCTGTACACAATACCGCAGATTTAACATTGCCTATGTTAGTTTCTCATGAGAGTGAGAGTGAGAGTGAGAGTGAGAGAGAGAGAGAGAGAGAGAGAGAGAGATCATTCTGATGCAGCAAAAGAAGTATTATTCGCATCTACCTACAGCAATAGTCTTCACGTATGCGTACGTGCTAATTCACATATTTTTCAAAGATGTTTCTTTTCTTCATTTTCGGTATTCCCTTGGGTTAGTTTTGCTTGGTTGCGCCCCCGGTGCGAGTGAAGCGAGCGGAGGGCCATGCGTGGATTGAAATATTAGAACAACACCGGGCTGCTGCCAAATGCGCAGGTCCGAAGGTCGAAAATAGGTAGACGCGACTAAAAGTATTCACTTTAAAAATCAATTGTAAACGCTTGGAAAGTAATCTGAAAGTTACCAGTGCAATGTTTATGAACGCACTTTGTGACAGAAATCTAAGAAATATGTAGATACTCTGTAATCTTTTACTAAACGCACCCTGGAACACTCAAGTATCAAGTAAGCTTTGAGAAAATAATAAAAGAATGGAGCAGCGTTATGTCAAATTGAAGGTTCATTTATAAACTCGTGAAGTTTGTAATGTTGAGGTTGGATTAGTTGGTGAGGGTCAGAGTTCGGAGTTCAGAGTTCATTTTATGGAATTTATAAACATCACCAAGAAGTTGGGAAAGTTATTATTAGATTGGTTTAAACTCGTAACCGTATAAACGTTAGACGCTCCTATTAAAAGAGACAAGACGTTGCGTGGACCGGATCACAGGCCTTCAGGGTTGTTTTATAATTAATTTTCACTTCATGCGTGGCCCTCCGCTCGCTCCGGGGCGCAACCAAACAAAACTAACCCAAGGCATGCCCGAAATCAAGAAAGAAAACTTTTTACAAAGATAACTTAAAAAAAAAAGCATGTCTTGCCACTGGAATCCAACCGGAGCCGCCGTATCAGAAACACAGCATCCAATCACTGAGCTACGAGACCACTTGAAAGCAATGCGCTGGACCATAAAAATATGCTGTTTGTCAACAATGTAATACGCGCGCAACTCTGAAGGCCTGTGACCGAGGTGTCGGAAACGTCTACTTTAAAAAAGGTTTAAATTTTGACATTTATTTTCTTCTTCGCCTATTCCATAAGAGAGAAAAAGGGCGAGAGAATGTCATATACTTTGCGAAAGTGCATCCACCCCACAATTCCGTTGTGGGTCTTAATTAAACCAATCGAAAAGCACACAAGTGGCAGTTAATGGATGAAGCTAGATGCAATTTATGAAATTGAAAAATGTAAAAAGAGAGCGAGTAACTTTTTCTGCTAGATTAGAACTGATTTTGGGCATGCGTTGGGTTAGTTTTAGTTGGTTGCGCCCTCGAAGCGAGCGGAGGGCCATGCGTTCAAGGTTGATAAAGGATAGGCTGCTTGATAACTTCTCCGATTGATTCGTGACGTCATCTGTTGAAAGCCCACATGCGAGAACATAGGAATGGCACGATTTTTGTCGATTTGGTCGGCTATTTTTCAAGATAGAGATATAAACCAGGATATATTTATAATCAGGAAGAAAAGAACTTTTAAAATAACTAATAATATACAGAGTGTTCCATTGAAAAACACTTTAGAGGGCCATTAGCCTAAAGTTCCTTTAAAAAAAGTGATGAGAATGCGAGTTATCTGAATTGCTAGGTATATCTATAAAATAGTATTAAATAAAGGAACTGTGTTTTATGTTATTGGTACTAAAATTAAGGTAGGTAAAAGACAAATGCTTGAAGAATAATGAAACTAAAATGAACAAAACAGTTTCAAAACCTAGTACGGATAAGCTCCACGCACATAAATATATACAGAGGGTGGTCTGATTTATAATCAGGAGGCTTTTAACAGCGTATTTACAGTTAAAAATAAGGCAAAAAGTATATATAAACCAAATATTCTTTAGACGATTTTAATGAAAAGGCCATGCAATCAAACGCTTTTTTTCTCGAAAACGAAGCAAAATACGAAAAAAAAATCAAGCGACAAAAAATTTGGTAATTTTTTAGACGACCTGTCAGACCGATTTTGCGGTTTTTTCCTCAGAAACACACAAATTGGGTGGTTTTACGTCATTTTTAGACGTTTTTTTATTTGCGGAAACCTAATAAAATCAACTGTCTTGCGGGACAATGGAGTGAATAGGGGTGCTGGGTAGGGTAAAAAAGAGTATAAAAATAGAAAATATTGAATATGCAATGATGAATTTTGATAAAAATATGTGTTACTTTTATAAATATTCCAGTGGCGTAACAAGGTTGAGGAAAAGAGCGCCACTGCCCTATTGCAGTTGATTAATTTTTTATCATTCTACTAATATTTCACTTCGCGCATGGCCCTCCGCTTGCTTCGCTCGCTCCGGGGGCGCAACCATACAAAACTAACCCAAACTAACCAAAGATATGCCCAAAATGAAAAAAAACTACACTTCTATAGGTCAGCTTGCTTAGGTAACATCAAAATTCAAAAACTAATCTGACACATCTTCTAAAAAATTACCAAAAAATGCATTTATAGTTGTTTAATCCGAAAAAAATATAAAAATTGCAAAAAAGTCAGTGGCGTATTTTTGTACAACAATATTGGTTAAGGTGCTCCTCGAGAAGCTACTGGACTTAATAATTTAAATCTAATCGGGGCTAAATAAGCCCTACTAAACACACCACCAAGTTTCATTAAAACCGTCAAAAGGCTATTTAAAAAAAATCTGTAAAAGTGCTCTATCTGCACAAAAATGTTTTCTAAACCTAAATAACGATTTCCCAAAACTTAGTCCACTACACTACTACATGCCTACACAACATGTTTATTGAAAACTCGTAAAAAAACACTCCTCGAGAACAGAAAATTAACCAAAACAAGCAGATGCGAAGCAAAATAAACGCAAAT
>MU194796.1:2631-17784 GCA_016904865.1 Pissodes strobi | reverse complement strand
TATATGTATATATTGGAGTGCCTACTGTATGTTAAGCAGAATTTAGATCTCTCTCGAGTTCATGAGGACATACAATCCTATAGAACCCGTGCCAGACATAATTTGGTGCCTGCATGTTAGCGCGAATATTTTGGATCCAATTTTGACTTGGCTTTTGGCCCTTGAACGTTTTAATTTTGTATTCACATTTGCGAATATTTCTTTTCTTAATAACCATGTAAAATTTGTTTGTAACTGAAAAGTATTGTCTTTTTATAATTGAACTTTGTGTAGTGGATAATTCCAATTTTTATCTTTTTTTTTCTTCCAGACGTGTGTAAGCTATTGTGTTGACATGAATAAAGTATTGAGTATTGAGTAGTGTCTCGTCAGCATTCCCGGCAACACTTGATTTTCCCGTTTTACCATATCTTAAATCTCGCTTGTATGGTTCTCCCAGTTTGCCCAACATATTTTGGTTACAATTCATGCAACCAATTTCATATATTCTACTCTTTTTCCAAAGTTCCAATTTTGCCCTTTGGACTACTCACTAATTTCTTATTATATATCCATGCATGTGACCAGCAAACCAATTTGAAAATTTACCTATAAAACAACATATTCAGGAGGACTTAATTCCTTAGATTTCATTAACAAAATTAAGGGTAGGTACTAATCTTAAGGCAAGTGAAATTTTATTTTGGTTTGATGTTAGCTCATTGTTCCCCAGTTTGATAATAATACATAGATGTATGATATTCAAAAGAACTGATTAATTTATCCAATAAGGTTTAAAATTATTACGACTATTATAATATTGCACCTGATCATATTATTAGATTAGAACAAAAAGTGCCCACGAGGACAAGAATTGGTTTACTTGCTTACTTATTCAAATTGAACTAAATATTTACTCCAATCTATTATGCATATAAATATATAGTCATTGTGGTCAAAAAGTGCTTGAACAATGGAAACAACTTAGCTGGTCGAAGATGTGTACTCTATAATGTCCTAAAAGGCAGCATGACTACCAAATTTTAAAATAATCTTATGCAGAATAGTTACTATACGTGATAAAGTTTAAAATGAATATGACCTTAGAGTACATTATCATATGAGAGATCTATTTATATCCAAGAGTGGCCAATTGTCGTATTTATCAACAGGCCGCATATAAACACCGTAACAAATCGGTGATATTATTGCAATTTAGTCTTATTATCCTAAGGGGGGGGCCTTTAGGGGGGGGGGGAGTAGATGCGAGCGTACTGCCGACCATTGCCTTTATACGAATGCGAACAATCTTATTTATCTGATATGAGAATTCAAATGGGGAAAACTTACTATTTTTAATTATAATAATCAAAATAATAATATTTACAGTAATACTCGTACTATAATGTCACAGTCTGATGGAGATCGCCAGACGGGGCTGGATTATCCCTTTTTGATGCCCTGAGGGATCCCAATCATTTTGCTATCCACCAACCGGAACGCCAAGGAAGAAAAGTATGTACAGGGTTATCCAACGAGGACTAGACAAGGCGATTTTTTGACTTTCCCTGAACCTTTATAAAAAAAACTGAAATAGCCATCTTATGTAATTTTCTCCCGCGAATTCGGATATGTTCAGCAAAAAACAATTGAGCATCAAATAAAAGTGCTAGGGGTCACTTTGTTATATTTTTTAAATGGGATGCCATATTTTTAATGTGCTTATCCGATTTCTCATATAAATTTTGATCTAAAATGATGGATTTTTAATTCAGAAACGCCTTTTTTCTTCAGTTTTAAATTCGGAAAATGTTCGTCTACAGTACGATTAATACCTGACAGATGGATACCCGTTTCACATGTTCAACCTTAAAGCAGGGCGCCCACTGAATCGGCACAGACCGGCCCGGCAGCATATTTACACATGCTCACATACGACGGCACCAGGGTGCTGAAATCGGTTAGGGTTTGTAAGCGTTTGTAGCACTACAAAAGCTCACTGATTTGGGCACCTAATCGCGCCATGTCTTTACGGTGCAATCAATTTGCGGTAAGAGCTCTCGTAGTCTAGAGGTTTAGATGGCTGGGTCTCACCTGGACGGTCCGGGTTCAAACCCCGTTGCTTTTTTTTTAGCTTAAGTTTCGAAACAGTTTTTTTCTTGATTTTGGATATGTCTTGGGTTAGCACCTGGTTAGTTTCTTTTTCTTGAGCCCCCGTAGCGAGCGAAGCGAGCGGAGGGCCATGCGAAAAGCGAAATATTATATAACAGCGTATTCCAGGTGACCAAATCAGTGAGCTTTTGTACGTTTACAAAACCTAACCGATTTCAGCACCCTGGTGCCTATGATAGCCAGTTACGTAGGTGCCGAAATAAATGAGCTTTTGTAGCGTAATTATTGTTTACAAAGGCTCACAGTTTTCAGCCCCCTGGTGCCATCGTATGTGAGGATGTGTAAAATATGCGGCCCGGCACGGCCAGCACGGCCGGCATAAGTTGCTATCTACGTTATAAAACGAGGCAGCGCCCATTTAATCGGACCAGCGCGGAACGGCACCTCGTTTAATAAGGTAGATAGCAACTTATGCCGGCAGTGCTGGTCGTGCGGGCCGGTCTGTGCCGATTCTGTGGGCGTCCTGCTCCTGCTTTAAAGCGGCCGTCAGTCAGACCAAATATAATCAACTTTCAAATTTCTATACTATATTTTTCACGAATTAGTTACAAAATATTCTTTAGAAGAACGACTAAGTGTAATAAAATTATATTACAAAAGAGGAGAGAATGCTCGACAAACATTTTTTGAGAGTTTGCAGAGACACATTTCAGTAGATACAATTCTCAGAATTAAGATCCTATTTGAAGTAAGCAAGACATTGAAAGATAAGCCAAGAAAGATGAAAAGACAGAATAGAAGGAATCGAGCCATTGTTCAATATTTTACTATAAATCCGAAAAGTTCTATTCCGCAAGCGGTACGAGAAGTAAGGTATGGTCCAGGACTCCGGAGAGTAAGCTATGGAACAGTTCACAGAACTTTAAAACAATGTGGTCTAAGACTATATTGCATCCTTCTCGTTCAATACTTAATACAACATCAAAGAGAACTTCGATTTCGATTTATTGCTTCAATGCTGATGAGAGAGCAAGACGAAGATTATAATTTATATAATAAAATTCTATGGACTGACGAAGCGTCATTTACAACATCGGGAGTATAACAATCGAAAAAATACAAGATACTGGGCAGCAGTTAACCCCCTTGATATGAAATGATAAAGTTTCAAGGTAGGAGCTCACTTAATGTTTAGTGTGTGGATGTTAGAAAATCAAATCATTGGACCACTATTTTATCATGGCTCTTTAACAGGCCAAACATACCTCCAGTTTCTTCAAAACGATATCGAAGATTTCTTGGAAAGATTGCCATTGCAAGTCTACAACAATATCATTTGGCAGCAGGATGGTGCTCCGCCTCATGCAGTTCGAGAAGTGGTAACATACTCAAATGAGCATTACAATCAGTGGATTGGCCGTAACGGAACAATTCATTGGCCACCAAATAGCCCCGATATCACGCCAATGGATACATTTTTATGGGGTCATTTAAAAAATGCAGCTTACCAACGATCGAACAGAAGTCTCGAGGATATTCAGCAAAAAATTATAAATGAAATTAATAGACTTAACCAGGACCAAAATATTGTAAGAGATTCCTTGGAGAGACCGAAAAGGGGGCATCGGTCGTGTTTTCAAAATAATGGAGGACACATCGAATAATTATATTATTGAGATTAAAGTTATTAAGTTAGTTTATAGTTTTTTCTAATATGTCATACTGTTTTTATACGTAAACAATAATAGATTTGCAAAAAACTACCATTATTTGTAACTAATTCGTGAAAAATATAGTATAGAAATTTGAAAGTTGATTATTTGGTCTGACTGACGGCCGCTTTAAAGCAGGTTAAATGTTGAACAGGTGAAACGGGTATCCACCTATCAGGTATTAATCGTACGGTAGACGAACATTTTCCGAATTTAAAACTGAAGAAAAAAGGCCTTTGTTGATTTAAAAATCCATCATTTTAGATCAAAATTTATATGAGAAATCGGATAAGCACATTAAAAATATGGCATCCCACTTAAAAATATATCAAAGTGACCCCTAGCACATTTATTTGATGTTCAATTGTTTTTTGCTGAACATATCCGAATTCGCGGGAGAAAATTACATAAGATGGCTATTTCAGTTTTTTTTTATAAAAGTACAGGGGAAGTAAAAAAATCGCCTTGTCTAGTCCTCGTTGGATAACCTTGTACAGGGTGTCCGGTTATAAATGTAACCCCCCTTTAACTGTTTTATTTACCCTCGTATAAAAAAATGTTAAATACAAAAGTTGTAAGGATTTTCATACAGTTTTCTGCGGTGTTACTAGAAAAACAATTGAACATCGAAATTCTACTGTACAGATTAAATTAATGTTTTTTTTTTTTAATGGGACACCCTGTATATTCTTATGTATATCGATAGAGCTCTTTAAGGCGAGTTCAGTAATATAAGGTTTGTTGGGTCTAGCTATAATAGTTACCACGTAAATTGCAAGAATGTCGGGTATCTGATTATTACTGAACCCCTCTCCTAAATTATTTATTTGGTGAGCTAGAAAAAAAATCTTCCTTCAGAAGCTTTTCTGATGTTCAATTGTTTTTCTAGTAACACCGCAGAGAAGTTTCTGAAGGAACCTACAACTTTTATATACAACATTTTTTTCTAGCTCACCAAATAGAGAATTTAGGAGAGAGGTCCAGTAATAATCAGATACCCGACATTCTTGCAATTTAGGTGGTAACTATTATAGCTAGACCCAACAAACCTTATATTACTGAACTCGTCTTAAAGAGCTCTACCGATATCCGGAAGAATATACAGGGTGTCCCATTTAAAAAAACATTAATTTAATTTGCACAGTAGAATTTCGATGTTCAATTGTTTTTCTAGTAACACCGCAGAAAACTACATGAAGATCCTTACAACTTTTGCACTTAACATTTTTTTATACGAGGGTAAATAAAAAAGTTAAAGGGGGGTTACATTTATAGCCGGACACCCTGTACACCTAAAAATGTTTATCCACCAAAAAATCATTGCCAGCAAACGTTACTAACCTAACAACCTAATTATTTTCTAAAAATATTTAATTCTATTTTAAATCATACTTTTTTTAATTTGGTTTAAGACTGTGAGCTCTCCTTTGGAAAATATCCTCTCACCAAGTACGGATTTTGCTACAACAGAGAAGTATTTTTTGCAAGGTGAGCTAGTCTTGGATAAATTAACAATTAGGTAAATCCCTGTTTTTCCACCAATGAAGCACATCTTCTTCTTTGAGAATAGGGAATAGGGTTCCTAACTCCTCTTCTTACTTCTTTTTAAAGCTTTAAATGCAATTGTGTTGATCAAATGTCATTTAACAAACGCTGTAAAAATTTCCAACTGAATATATTATTATGCTAAATAGGTTTACATCTCAAATGATGCATGAAACTAACTCTATCAAGCCAGTCGACCCATATCCTGATGGTCAGGACGAGGCAATTCTGCAAATTCGCAACAATATGTTTTTAAACATACTTATAAATTTAAAAGATTTATTGTTATTTTGTTTTCAATATATTTTTATAGTTGAGATAGAGGACTTGGTAATGATGTATAAAAATATATTTGGTGTGGTTGGGCGATTTTGGGCTACTAAAACTTGTAGGAAAACGATAAACCAAAAGTAAATTATTCAAAATTTCAAAATTATAAAAAGCATTTTCCAATTTCTACTTTTACAACAAATGTGATTTTGGGCGACAAATAAGAAACAAGGGTGGCGACACGATTTTTAAAAATGTGGCACCATCGCAAATGATTAGTTCGAGAATTTGACGATTGACGTTAATGCCTGCCGTCATTTTCTAGCATTTTTCTTAAATCGAAACTATATCTGTGCTTTTGTGAGTGAAAATTGTAGCTAATATATCGTTGTATATTTAGGTATACAATTTATATTGATAAGCGTTTTTTAAATACGTAAAACTACATGTTTTGAACTTAAAGACCTGTTGCTTTCGTGCAATAAGAGTGGGATTTATTTTCTGCCGGCCGGCCGGTTCTTTGTGTGCAGCAACTTTATAAGGTTTGTTTCTGTTAGCTAATTTTGGGGTAAGTGATATTTAGTGTAAATATCCTCAAAAAGGCTGTAATGCAATTCTTGCTATAACCTCTCATTCCTATAAATATTTGCGTAATCACGCTCCTATTATTTTATCTCATCCTAACACAGTAAAATCTGTTTGCAACAGATTGTTAATTGATTGATCCCCATATTGATGAAAGACATTATTTTACCTTTTTAACACTGTTCATCTACTAAAATGTATTTTTAACAACTGGCTAACTAAACCTGAGCAAGCATTTTTGTATCCCAATTTTGGGACAGGCCAAAAAAATGTGCTTCGTTTTCAGTGGTCAAAAAACTTCACCAACCAGAACGAGCCAAAATCTTAAAACATGGGTATTCCCATAGTTTAAAGGCTGTTTTCCATCATCTATAAGAAAGACAAAATGTTAAATTAGTTCTTAACCTTTTTTTTAGATATCTGGGCCCAAAACTGTATAATAAAATTCCATTTCAAATAAGAATGCTTAGACAAAAAAATCGCTTCAAGTACAGCTTTAAAAAATTCTTTATGGAAAACACCCAAGTTTTCCTACAATTGCTTTAAAAAATATTACATTTATGTTATATGTATAGTATCTGGCCTAGTTTTGTGATGTATTGTGTTTGTGCGATGTTGAAATACTACCTATGTGTGTTTGTCATTTCTCTTTTGCATTTTCATTAGATTGTAAGGTTTGCTTCTACTATTTTATTAGACTAGAATAAGGGCATTTTGCAATAATTATACTAGGCATATGTATGTAGGTACTAAATAGTCATAGAGTATAAAAAACACATACGGGGTATCCCATTCCTAGGTGCTTTACAAAAATAAGCAGTAATGTGATTATCAATAGTTACAGGATAATATTTAACAATATTGTACTAGATTAATTCTATTGAAAATATTGAAAGTAATAAATGAATTGAAAATGTTTATCTTTTTATTATAGAGGCTCTGAAAGGTTTTGTTAGGAATTTGTCACCAATTTCCATTTATATATTGAGGGGTCCTTTAGATGGAGAAAAGGAGAAAACACACTAGCAAATTGGACATTACTATTATCTATTATAACACCTTTATACCTATCGTGACATTTTACCACCTACCTATTAACCTATTTTGAAAACAAGATATTCAAAGGTCTTTGTATTGAAATTTAATTTTCCTTTTAAAAAAATCGAATGAGGCGCGTCCAAGGGCTGAGCTTTAACCGGAAGTTCTTCAATATTATTTATGTGTGCAGAAAAAGGTAAGTAAACTGCAACTTAATTTTTGATTAAAAAAAAATTAGAAAAAAACATTATCAGTCATCATAGTCGCGCCAGAAAAATATAAGGAATTATTGGGATTAGGGGCCACATCGACTATGTGTAATTGGTCGATGGGGGCCAGCGTAGTTCTCCAGTAAGCCGATGTTCTAAAGCAGTAAGATGATCGTCAATGTTATCAAATTTTTTTGATAATTTTGTTCCCTCTATTTCTCTTTTACAAGAACTGTCAAAGAAGAATATTCAAAGAACAGTGCGTGAAAATAGACTTTCTGCGTGTCCCATAAAATCTTCAAAAGATTTGAAAAATCAGAACGAGCAATGTTTGAGTATAACTTAGCTGATGATAAAATTATATTATGTAAGCGGAATTGCAATAGCTTGGTTTTTATTACGTCAAACTCCGTACCAGTATTTCCTCTAAATAAAGTCAAAAGGTATTCTTGTGAAGAAAAAAACTAATTTATATTGTTGGTCAACTTAATTTGGTTCAAAAATATAATGAAAATATGAGTAGTGTCGACAGAGCTGACCAAACGTTTAACAAGAGTATCAATGCGTGGTAAAAATGGTATTTTCCACGATACACATATTATGTGTATCGTGTTTTTTTCCACTGTTTTCGCATTAAATGCTTAGCAATTGCGCAGATTCAATGATGGAAAAATAGATCAGGTTGCACTCAGAAGAAGCGGAAGATACTGGCATGAATATTTTATCAAGGAAAGCAAACCCGTTGTGGCGTTTGCCTTAAAAATTATTTTTTTATTTGTCACAAATGCTGTTGCTTTATATCGAAAGGACTGCTTTTTTAATCACATCACCCCTTCATAATATTAATTGTTTAAACGAGTTTTGTATTAATAATGTATTCTTAATTTATATTAGTTTATGTTCCTGCCGTTCTGTTAAAAGAGTTTAAAGACCATCTCTTTCCTTGGGGTAGAAAAAGGATTGAAATCAAATATAGATATATTTTTTAATTTTATTAACCATAAGTAAATACAACATATTACAATATTTTGGGAAAAATATATATTTCAGGGCTATCTGGGTTAAACAACTTTCTATGTTAAATATCGGATACAACAAAATTATGCAATAAAAGTTTGCTATTGTTAAACCTAAACAGGATATGAAGACAGAAAGATGATGTTATTTAAAATATATACTAACATTTATATAAAATCACTATTTATATCTATCTCCAATCTCCATTAAGACGGCATCAAAATTTCAAAAACGTAAAATATTGCGAAAGGTAGGTGTATACAATTTTAATACCTACATACCTTTGATAATTCTTAACGGTTTTGAGACCGTCTTGGTGATCCCGTGTTGACCCACGATGTTACATATATTAGTTTATTATGTCATTTAAATGATTGTAGTTAGTATATCTAAAACGAAACACCTCTAAAGCTACGTTTTCAAAATAAGTAAAATATTAATTTCTCAGGCAAGTTCTGTCTTGAATGTGTTGGAATTTATTCGATATTTCTATTCTAAAATAATGGGAAGGGTCTTGTTTATTACCGTCTTTGATTAATTTAAATTGCTATACCAAAGGCGACCAAAGGACCCCGCACATTTCTTATGAAAAATGGCTTTCGGCGAAATTTTCTGAAAATTTGATATGATGCAGTTCTCGATGACTTGATTAAAAGTTCTCATGGGCACAACTCAATCCTATGACCAGTTTTCAAGTTTCAAGTCTTCAAAGTCGGCTTTTTTGGACCTTTGAGATTGAGATAATTTTTAACATAATTGTTTATATTTCCTTTATTAGTAAATATAAATAAATAAAATATATTCTGGGTTTTAGGCCTTATGGTGTCTTCTTAAAATGTGGCACAAAAGTTTGTACAGGGTCTTACCTAAAATAGTGGCGACAAAGAAATATCAATTTAGAGAAAATCGCTAATATCCAAATCCAATCAATCATGCAGAATAAAAAAAACAACGGCTAGATTCGGTTTAATTTTTAATATACTATCACCAAAAGCAAACTTAATAATTCCTGCTATAGTTTTAGATCGAAAATGTTATACCGGGTGTTCATTTTATGTCGGTTGTCTTCTCGTTGGAATATTTGACTTTCGAACTAGGTATACTTACTACTCGAGATAAAACTTCTCCTATAGGTACCATTCGAGAGAACATATTCTCAACCTAATTATTAATAGTAAGATATTTTTTATGTAACCGCATATTTTAATTTTTAAATCTCCCGCAAGAGGGCGATTTCATAGTCTTTATGGGGACAAACGGTACCTACATATTATAATATTTTTGAAATAAAAATATAGAAATATTACAGTATATTTTATTTTTACACTGTAGATTGTCTTTAGTTTAAGGTAGGAATAAAATTACCACGTCATGTGCCTAAAATTAGTCACATGGATATTTTGGAAAGTTATCCGATTTTATTCATATGTTTTTGACTGGATATAAAATGTGAGGTAAAATTAAGAAAATACTGCTAGGAGGGTTGTGTCCGACCAATACGTTCCATTGACTTATCTCTGGGATGCGCTACTGCTTAATCAGTGATATTTTTTACGACAATGGTACTGTCATGCATTAACGTGTTAAGCATAATAATAATAAGCTTGACAATCTGCAACAGCTTTTTACTGTTTTATTGTATTTGCTAACCATTTTCATTTCCAGTTTCTTTTATTCTTGATAACGATAGCAGACTTGCTTATCGAAACGTCGAGGATATCTAGCTATTTCATTAGGGTCACTAAACTAGCACTTGTGCTGTTTACATCCTGGAGCCAGAGCCGAAGAGGCTCTATACCAATTCAAAACAAGTGTAATCATTTGTGGAGCCAAAGGCAATCAATTACAAGGTAAACATGAATCCTCCACAACAATATAGAACATATCTACATAATAATTGATTTTATGAACATCGTTTTTACACATAGCATAGGAAAAATGCCATCAGACTTAAAAAACTAATAAAATTAACAATAATTTTCTTCATTGCATATGCAATCGATGCTACTATGTATAAAGTAAAGAGTAGGAAAAAATTAATTGCTGGTTGTAGAGTAGACAAGACAACACAAAAAATACAATCTACCGATTTCCGGCATCTAAGACTATATCTAGTAATGCAGTAGATGGATAGCGAATTTGTTCGTGGTACCTTGAGTATCCCATATACCAAATAAAACTGGCTACATGAGCACAGTAACCCAGTGTTCTGGCACCAGATCGGCAGGTGCAATAATAGCTTGTAATAGGATCGTGATCTTCGTTATCGTATCGGGTTGAATTTCTATATCGAGAATAAATTCGTAAATGAATCAGTTGTGGATCGTCAATTAATATATTAATTTGAAAGTCATTGTGTTCTCCTTCTCTGTGTCTTGAATATATGAAGGCGCCAGATTTATTTGATATGTACCAATTGTTAGATATTTTAAATACTCTATTGGAAGATGTGGAAAATTGGGAAGTTCTTCAATATTGATAGCGTTCCATGCAGCATGCCTGCGTTGCCAATGCTCCCGTTCAATGCCAATTTGCAAATTATTAACTTGTTGTGACCTTTGCAACATAATATTTGCAAACTCAGCATTAGCATCAGGCATACTAATAGGCCCATGATATTTATTTATAATGGCTCCTGCAATTTTTAAAAGGTGTTTAAAATTAACAGCATGGTAAAATGAGAGTTTTGGAAAAAAATTGAACATTGTTTTTAAATGACCATTTCGAGCCTCAACTATCCATCTTGTTTTTGTAACTAGGCGTGACTCATTTGCCTCTTCAGTGGAAAGTTGTTGTTGACCCCTTGGTAACAGAGGTGGCATTCTGTGGTCTATTCCTAGTTCATTTAAAAGTGGAAAAACATCCCTATGTACAACAAATATATCACCATTGTGAAACCAAGCTCTTAAACCAACTATATCTCATTCGAACTCTCTACTTAAAATAGCAGCATCATTATTTTGACTGTCAGAAAAATATGTTCCCTGGATATCTAAAATATAACCATCTGGTGCAACGATTAAAGTGGGCTTCCACAAATGTTTGCCTTTGTAAATACAATAAGACTGGCGAAGTACCCTAAAGTTACTGCTCTTCTCAATGGGGCTGTAAGTTCCGTCCACATAAGCAATTGCTCTTGGTAATTCTGGATTAGGGTTGTAAAGTTGATTGGAGAAGTCTGAAACATGTCTGTTAATATATTCTTGTCTACCGATAGCCTCAAGTTCTGTGGTACAAAACTTTCAGAAAGACTTTGTCGCACTGTTGAAAAAGCCATACTTGCATGTTGCCTACTTTTGTATTTAAACAAAACACACAAAAACTCGTCCAATAATCCATGTCGTAGTTTACATAAAAAGTATAGTAAGTTCTTTTTGCTTATTGACCTAAAAAAAATACATAACATTGAAAGAGAATCATTTTTACATAGGTAACGATTAGGTAAGTTACAAAATAAGTAATAAAGAAAACGTGATGTGTGTAATTTTTTAACGAATATTTTAAGATATAGCAAGCTAGCTCAAAACCTTAAATACCGATGCGTATTTTAAAAAAATAGCTTTAAAATCTACCTACAGGAGAACTTCTTTTATTTTTTTTATGTCATACTGGTTCATAATTGTGTTTTATTTCTTAATCATACATAATAGAGCGAGTACTTTAAGCTCTTATTATTTTTGGTACCACGCGGGAATTAAGACAACATTGTCTCTCTTTAAAAAAAAAAAAGATGCGATTTTTTAGCCACTGAATAAACTTAGATATATCTTACCTTTCTGTTAGATTTCCAGTAGACACAGGACGACAAAATGTATATAAATCATTAAAATGTTCTTTACTTAAACCAGAAACACTCCTGAATTCTTCTTCGTTAAGGTCTTTCTCACAGCATTGCCATCTGTTAGCGCTTTTTGCAATTGAACGAATTTCTTGTAAAAAATTACCAGTTCTGGCCCCGGAACTAAATATGCTTGATTAATAAATTGCAGGGCAGGAAGCAGAAAAGGCAAAAGTAGCCCATTTTCATCTAAATGATAAGTGCAGCTTCTAGTTCCGGTTGGAATAAAGATATCCTGACGAATAAAAATATCTACTCTACATTTTAAAGACAATCTGTGAATATTATTTATTGAATTGCAAACAAGCGGCGTGGCCGCCTGTGCCTGCGGCAGGCGCGAGGCCCTTCGGGCCTCTTTTGTGTGACCTTCGGTCACACATTATTGCCACGCTCCTATCCGTACCGTGGCCTATAATTAGAAAGCCCTTATAAATAGATTTACCAATCGCTAGTCTAATTTTACCGTGATAATTTTCTAATTGGTTGCCATGGTAACCGACTTGTCAACGTCAATCGTTAAATTTTTTTTATCTTTACCTAAATACCAAATATCAAATCTCTAAGTCGTACGATTGACGAATTATGACGATTTTTTGCTTTTTTTTGTCACCATAGCAACCTATTTTTTAGTATCAAATTAGGCTTCATAAACAATCCTAAGTACCATACTATATATTTTATTAGTGATATACATATTATTAATTGGTTGCCATGGTAACCGACTTGTCAACGTCAATCGTTATTTTTTTTAAATCTTTACCTAAATACCATATATCAAATCTCTAAGTCGTACGATTGACGAATTATGTCGATTTTTTACTTTTTTTGGTTACCATAGCAACCAATTTTTTAGTATCAAATTATGCTTCATAAACAATCCTAAGTACCATATTATATCTTTTATTAGTGATATACATATTATTAATTGGTTGCTATGGTAACCATGTTGTCAACAAAAAAATGCTAACATACTTTCACCTCTACTTATAAATTGGCATCGAAAAAAAGAAAAGTTTGTCCTTGATTAAACGGACAAAAATGCCAAAAAACGGTAACTTGTCCTGTTTTCACACCCTGTATATTAACAGACCGTAACCGAAATCAATAGGCTTCGAGGGTTTGTGGACCTCTACCTCTATGCCAAATTTCAAGTAGCTATCTTCAAAATTGCGACCTGTAAATGCCAACCAACGGTAACTTGTCCTGTTTTCACACCCTGTATAACAATTAAAGCAAAAGAACAAAGGAACAAAAATACGTGTCTTACCGAATACTTTCATTTGATATATAAAAAAGAATATTATCCTTGTTTACACGAACAAAAATGGCAAAAAACCGTAACTTGTCCTGCTTTCACACCCTGTATATTAACCGATCGTAACCAAAATCAATTGGCTTTGAGGGTTTGTGGACTTCTAACTTTATGCCAAATTTCAAGTCGCTACCTTCAAAATTGCGACCTTAAATGCCAAAAAACGGTAACTTGTCCTGTTTTCACACCCTGTATAACAATTAGAACAAAAGAGCAAAGGAACAAAAATACGTGTCTTACCGAATACTTTC
This sequence comes from Pissodes strobi, assembly GCA_016904865.1. Taxonomy (NCBI): domain Eukaryota; kingdom Metazoa; phylum Arthropoda; class Insecta; order Coleoptera; family Curculionidae; genus Pissodes; species Pissodes strobi. The sequence continues at coordinate 3,916 of MU194796.1, read as the reverse complement.
ATTTAACATAAAAAAAAGAATATTATCCTTGTTTACACGGACAAAAATAGCAAATAACGGTGACTTGTCCTGTTTTCACACCCTGTATATTAACCGAACGTAACCCAAATCAATAGGTTCCGAGGGTTTGTGGACCTCTACCTCTATGCCAAATTTCAAGTCGCTATCTTCAAAATTGCGACCTGTAAATGCCAAAAAACCGTAACTTGTCCTGTTTTCACACCCTGTATAACAATTAGAGCAAAAGAGCAAAGGAACAAAAAGACGTGTCTTACCGAATACTTTCATTCGACATCAAAAAAAAGAAAAGTTGGTCCTTGTTTACACGGACAAAAATGCCAAAAAACGCCAAAAAACCGTAACTTGTCCTGTTTTCACACCCTGTATATTAACCGATCGTAACCAAAATCAATAGGTTCCGAGGGTTCATGGACCTCTACCCCTATGCCAAATTTCAAGTCGCTATCTTCAAAATTGCGACCTGTAATCGATCCCATCACACACACACATACATACACACATACATACACACATACAGACAAAAAATCAAAATTTTTTTTTTCGATTACAAATCGATAGGTATAAGTTTCAGAGCGATCCGACGTACCGTTACGAAGTTTTTCTCCCGATTGGTCTCGCCCTATAGAAAGCCCTATATTATAGATAAGGGCTTTCTAACAAGTGGCGTGGCCACTCGTGCCTGCGGCACGCGCGAGGCCCTTTGGGCCTCGTTTGTGTGACCTTTGGTCACACATTATTGCCACGCTCCTATCCGTACCGTGGCCTATAATTAGAAAGCCCTTATAATTAGAGTTACCAATCGCTAGTCTCATTTTACCGTGATACATTTCTAATTGGTTGCCATGATAACCAGTCGGTCAACGTCAATCGTTATTTTTTCTTAATCTCTACCTAAATACCAAATATCAAATCTCCAAGTCGTACGATTGACGAATTATGACGGTTTTTTACTTTTTTTTTGGTTACCATAGCAACCAATTTTTTAGTATAAAATTATGCTTCATAAACAATCCTAAGTACCATACTATACCTTTTATTAGTGATACACTTATTACTAATTGGTTGCCATGGTAACCGACTTGTCAACGTCAATCGTTATTTTCTTTAAATCTTGAACTAAATACCAAATATCAAATCTCTAAGTCGTACGATTGACGAATTATGACGATTTTTTACTTTTTTTGGTTACCATAGCAACCAATTTTTTAGTATCAAATTAGGCTTCATAAACAATCCTAAGTACCATACTATATCTTTTATTAGT
>JAEQML010069045.1:0-17786 GCA_016904865.1 Pissodes strobi | reverse complement strand
GTGGCAATTCACAAACCGTTGTAATAAGTTTGTGGTCGGAGGTACCTAATGGCGGACCAACTGTAACCTTGTACTGGTCAGGATTGGTGGTCAGAAAAAGATCCAGGAGGGCGGCGAATTCGCCCCTCTCTGAGATTCGAGTTGGTTCGTCTACAAGTTGAGTAAGCCCGCAGCTGATGGCAAATGCTTCAGCTTCTATACCTTCGTTGTCGGTCTTGTTGTGATGTTTGAGCCAGTTGGTGTTGTGGGCATTGAAGTCTCCCAGAACGATTATTTCTGAACTGGGGTGATCGACCTGTATTGAGTCAAAAGTGGTAGCTAGTGTTGAGAAAAAGCTTTGGTAGGCTCTATCGCTCGGAGGGCGATAGAGACAACATATAAACTTGGTTAATCCCTTGGCGGTGAACTTGAGCCACATGACGTCAAGGTTGTTCGGTTCGAGTGTTTCCTCGCGGTGACATGAAAGGTCGCTTCGGACAAAAAGGCATATTCCGAACTTATATCTAAATCAGGTATGTAAGTCGTAACCAGGATACAACTGTTGTTGTTGTAGAACATACTTGTGTTTCTGTAAGGGCTAATATGTGTGGTCTATTTGCTTGTAGATGTTAGTGTACCGAATTTATGTTTGTATTCAGGCCTCTTATGTTGCAGAAATCTATTCTAAATTGGTTCGGTATCTTTGCTGTCTGTGAAATGCGGAATGAAGGGCTCCCAGGGCCACCCAGCGCCCGGAGATCCGAATGGCCGGGGAGTTTACTTCCGGAATATTTTGATCCTGGAAGCACCATCATGTCCATATATTCCTACTGTGTAACCCGGGACCACCAGCGCGGAAGCGGAACGTGATTTGGGAAAACCACTTAGCGCTTCCCAATTCTGGTGGGGTGGTCTTTCACCGGACGATGCGAGTAGGCTTATGCATCTACCACCTAGGGCCGCTTCCACTCGAAGCATCGGCCTCAGACTCATTCCTTTGGCGGTCCCTAGTCTGACAGGGGTAAAAATGGGGTTTGTTGGATCACTCCCCAGTGATCAGCTCCAGACTTTGTACGTTGGTGTTCTCCAGCCTGGAGTTTATGATAAAACTTCTTGGTTGTGCGGTTGCGAAGATTAAAACGCACTTTGCCATTTTGAGTGTTTTGTGTGTTTACTGATCGCGGCGAAGAAAACTGGACGAAGGTACGCACTGCTGATTTGAAACGTTGCAAGGCAAAATAAAAATTGAAAATTCACCAAAATATAAAAATAGTTTAGTGAGCTTTTAACTTTTAGGTAGAGTGAATACCTATAGCTTCTTATTTAAGTAGGTACTGCTCATGCAGTTTCAAAAATATAATCATAGGTACGTACGATATCACAAAGGTGTCCTTTATGAGATCAGTGATGTTTCTACATGACATTCTGTGATACCTTATTGGAAATAATAGTCAATACCACTAGGTACCACTTTGGATTGTGAGTGAGTAATCGAATTTACATACTACACAAAACTTTAGCCGTTTCAGTCCCGTGGTTCCACACTGAAACTACAATTTAAAATTGTAGCCTAGTGAGTGTTGGATGGGACCACTCGTGCACGCTATGTATCTTGATATTAGCCCCATCAAATACCAGCCGCGCAGGCAGTTTTTTCTTCATGCCACGTTTCGGCAGTACCTTTGTTCTGATTCTTGTTTCGACCGCGATTGAAGCAGGACTAGTTGGTGTTACTAGTATTTAGCACTGCGGTTTTTCTATCGTTACGATCGCTCGATCTATTATTTCTGTGATAAGCCTGCTTTTTACATTACTAGTAATTAGTAAAGGCTGCATAAAGCGTAATTGCTTCACTTTTCTAGTCGCCGGGGACGTAACCCCGGCAACTGAGCCCATGATGGGCGAAAACACGACGAGGACACCATGTCCAATGTCTCGTTTGAGTCGAACTCCGACCTAAAAATATCTGACTCTAATTTATTAAAATTGAGAAATCGTTCTTTAAGCTATTCAGAAATCTGTGTTCAATGCAGAATGGACACAGAAAAACTCAGGAATCTTGGCGAGCTTAGCCAAAACGACATCCTTAAGCTATCATCGAAAGTTAGGCAACATTACAAGGATGCACACCCAACTAGAATACTCATAAAAAGTAGAGTCCAGGCGAAAATCGACACTGGAAAGAAAAAGGCAAGCCCAACAAACTTGTCGGGTGAGCCTTCCAAAAAGCTGAAGGTCACCTTAGACGATCAGCAAAAACGGTCGAGCAAAGAAAAAAGACCTGAAGAAAAGTCGCAAGAAACGCGCCTAGCAACAACATCGACAGTATCGGCAACCGGCCAGGAAGGCGGCTCCAAGTTTTTGGCCCCGCCTCCTCCTAATAATCCTGCTCTCCTGGTACCGACTAATGAGAAAGACGTTTTCAAAACGCCTTTCCGGCAGATACCTTTCAAAGAGAATTTTAGGATAACTACCCTGGACATGGGCCAACCCCCAATACCTACCTTTTCCAATTTCAGGCACTAGAAGACGTCCCAACAGAAGACGAGGACACGGTCAGCGTGGCCTCAACATCGGCCTCGACTAGCGCCAAGCAAAGGGCTAATCAAAGCCGTAAGGGTAAGGCTCCCCCTAAGCCAAAAGCCCAACCACCCCCTCCTGTGGTCATTAAGGGTAGGCCACAAGATCACAAGCAGTTACAGGAAGATCTCAAATCGATGAGAATAACACGCTATACGTTGAAGTACACAAAAAATTCCGTAATTGTGTACTGTGAAACGATGAACGATTTGCATACACTAAAAAGAACTCTAGAGCATGAGAAAACTGAATACCATACCTACGCCGAGGCGCAAGAAAAGACGCGAGCTTTCGTCCTCCGAGGGTTGGACGGAGACGTAAAGCCGCAAGAAATAACGGAAGCACTCTCTGATGAATATAATATTAGCCCTAAAAACGTCTTTGAAATGCGTAAGACGAGAGTGCCGATGTACCTGGTTATACTAGGCACTAATTTCACCATTAAAAAGCTAAACACCGAAATTAGGACACTCATGCACGTCCGCATAAGCTGGGAAACCAGGCGTTCAGGGAAACCCGTGCTGCAGTGTAAAAACTGCCAGCAGTACGGCCACGCAAAAACGTACTGCAACAAATGCGCCGGTGCCCACGAGATTATCAGCTGCAACCAGGACTTCCTGAAATGTGTAAACTGCGGGGGTGCACACCGTTCTATCGACGAGGAATGTCCTGTGTTTGTCTACAAACTTAATATGTTGCAAACCACCTCAACAGCTAAACCCAAGCAGACGTTTCGCCCTGCACCACCCCCAGCGAAACCTGCCTGGAGAGACCCTAGGACAACACAACAAGTAGCAGACGGCCCACGGGGCCAAGGCCTAAGCAATGGCCACCGTGAAGAAGATTACAAAAGGCAGTTCCCCCCGCTACGACGAGGACAGGACCCCGAAAATGTCAATTCAAATAATACTGTACAGGTTAGTGGTACTGCTCGCGACCCAAATGTAAATAATGTAAATACTGTAAATAATAACAATATCTCTAATATGATGGCTAATTTAAGCAATGTGGTTAACAAGATTAACTCACTCGTTAACCTAGAACAATTATTTCTAGCTTTTGAACATTATTCAAACATGTTAGAAGCATGCAGAGGGAACAAGGCAGAGATCATTCAGGCATCTCTGCGCTTCTTCTCTTATGAGTATGACACATTTAATGTGTAAATGCTCTATATTGCATGCTGGAATTGTAACGGTATCAGGTCTAAAATGGGCGAGTTCCGAAATTTCATGTATTCGTCCAATCTCCAGGTCGTTTTTCTTACTGAGACAAGACTAACACCGAACTTCACACTGAAAGTTAAAAACTACAACATAGAGAGATTTGATAGGCCCGATGGAATCGGAGGAGGCGTGGCCTGTCTCATACATAGGTCGCTCTGCTATAAAAAGATACGAAATCTTATAACTGCAATAGAACATGTTTGTATCGAAACAGAGAGCGGCCTACGTATCTGCGGCGGTTACGCGCCTCCGGTTCTCCGCCTCACGGAACGCGACTTTTTTGCACTGCTCCCGCAGAATAAAGTAACTTTGCTTATTGGTGACTTTAACGCTACACACGCCGACTGGGGTGGAGTAACCAACGCCAAGGGTAGATTACTCAAAAGAGTAATCGACAACGACCTGGAGATGTCCTATCACAGAACTCCAAATCCCACCTTTCTACGTTCTGACTCGTTCCTGGACATCGCTATAACCCGTGGTGCAATAAGAACCACTCAGCTGCAAGAGCTTAACGCTTTAAACTCGGACCACCTTCCAGTCAAGATTGGCCTGTACCACAGGGTCCCCCCGACGAGCGACACCGTCGTTTCGTACAGGAGTGTTGACTGGAGGATGTTCCGAGCCAGGCTGAATGAGTTAACTGTTGTTCCCGGGCAACTGGAGACTGTTCAGGAATTAGAAAACGAAGTCAGTACTCTTACAACAAACATCCAGCGCATCCGTGATGCAATATGTCCCAAGGTTAACTTACAACCCCGGACTGAATCCCTTCCCGAAAATATCCTGGATCTCATCTCCTTTAGAAACCGTTTTCGACGAAGGTGGCAAAGAAACAGGACTAGAGCGGGATCCGCGCGCATCAACGCGCTGACGGAGGAAATCAAGGTATTGATACGGGAGCACAGGAATCAAACTTGGCTAAACTATATCAACAGTGTAAGCAGAGAAGAAGGCTCGCTATGGAAGCTCGTCAAACGAGTCCGCGGAGGTAACGCACAAATGCCTGAGATAAGGCATCGTGGCCTAGACATCTTCGATGATCTAGGAAAAGCGGAAGCCTTCGCGGACTATCTGGAGGGCGTCTATAGCGAGGCACCGGACACCCTGCCTGAACAACAACAGTACACTGATACTATCTCTACCTTCTGCAATTCCAAATACCCAATTCCTCCGTCAGTGCTTGATAAGCTAAAAACTACCCCGGCGGAAATCCGCAAAGCTCTTTGTCGTCTTCCGAGAAACAAAGCACCCGGCCCGGATTCTATTCCGAATATAGTCCTTAAAAATGTACCCAAGAAAACACTTGTCCAATATATGCATGTAATTAACGCGATCATCCGGTTGCAAAAGTTCCCTAAACCATGGAAGGTAGCGTGCATAGTACATTTCCCTAAACCAGGCAAAGACCTGACTCTCCCCTCGTCTTACAGGCCAATATCTCTCCTGAATACCCTCGGTAAGGTGGCCGAGCGGATCATCTTATCGAGGCTAAGCAGGGTTATTGAAGAACGGAAGATACTTCCGCCTGAACAATTTGGCTTCCGGGGCCAACACGGCACAGTCATGTTGGCGGCGAAAATTGCCTCAGACACTTATAAGGGCTTCAATAACAGGCAGTCGACCGCCCTATTGTTGCTAGATATCGAGAAAGCGTTCGACAAGGTGTGGCACGCGGGGCTCCTGTACAAATTACTGGCAAAGTACAGTATGCCTCTGTACTGGACCGCCCTTATCGCGTCATACCTTGCCGGACGCTCTTTCTCAACCCGCATCGGCAAACATACCTCGGTCAGTAGGAGACTACGCGCCGGGGTGCCACAGGGTACCGTACTATCGCCGCTACTCTTCAATCTTTTTATAGCAGATATCCCGTCTTATCCCGAAACCCATCTTGCCTTATTTGCAGACGACACTGCAATATACTCCCTAGACTCCCAAGCCGAGGTGGCGAAATCTAACTAAGCTGAACACTTAAATATTCTTATTCCCTATTACAAGCTCTGGAAAATTAATCTTAACACCGCAAAAACAGAGTTGATTCTCATGTCTAGAAAACGTAAGGATATTAACATGACTCCCCTCGTCGTAGATAACATTGCTATCACCCCAAAACCGAAAATAAAATATTTGGGAATAACCTTTGACAATAAATTGAATTTTAGTCACCACATGCATGCAATCACGGCAAAAAATGCCATGATAAAAAAGGGATTGGGAGTGCTGATAGGGGCCAGATCCTATTTGAGCCCCTTCAACAAACTTATTCTCTATAAATCTATAGTAAGACCAGCCCTAATGTACGGCGCGCCCGTATGGTGCTCTGCGGCTAAACTGTATAAAAAAAGGTTACAAGTCATCCAGAACCACTACCTGCGGGCGGCGTTCTCTCTCACCCTGTATGATCGGGTTAGAGTCGAATACCTACACGCGTGGGCAAACATTGATTATGTCGACGAATATATCGATAGTCTCGCGTGTAGGTTTTTCGAAAACCAGGTAAAGGGATCGCCACTCACAGCCGAAATCGCTAACACCAGGTATAGCCCAGAGCACCCCTTGACACACGGCACTATCTATAGGGAAATTACCCTCTTCTACCGTCAGTTAATGCCCCCCTAGGCACCAATCCCCTCAGGACAAGTTAAAATATTAATTAACATCGAAAATCTAACTTCTAAACTTTCAAAAGTCATAAAAAGTTGCTTTTAAAAATAATCATAAAAATCCCAAGTATCAGGAGCACAGGAACAAGCCACATAACATAGTGGCTCTAGCGACCTGCTCTTGATTGGCCAAGCTCACCGTGTTCGGACAGGGGGGCGGGGCTTATCAAGGGACCTGTACCTAACATAAATACCTTCAGCATTTCAAGCAGCTTACTTGATTTCACGCCACCGAAGCATCCGTGACTCCGCAACCGGACCGCGCGACTCGACTCATTCAACCTGCTACCGTTATAATCCTACTTGAATAGACATCATGTCTTCATCTTTTATTACATTTACCTTGTGGTGTGCTTTTGTTGTATATAGTTAGCGTTAATATTATGACGCCCTGCTCAAAGAGAGCAGTTAAAGCATGGTTTTTCATGAGTTTTTCCATGCATAAACTTACATTAATAACACACCTAGCAGCATTAAGATCTAAACAAGAGCTTACGCAATAATACAAATTTAGCGTCTTTGAAGGGTTCGCCCATGGAAAGATCAAACTTATAGCAGTATCACATTCCTAGGTTAGATAGTTAGGCTACCAACAGCCCCTAAGGGTGCCACCACTGCTGGCTGGAACGTTGACGAGACAACGCAAAAGCGAAACAGCAGGATGTTAGATTTAAGCAGGCTATTAAACTTAGAAGTGTCAATGTAACATAGCAATTCTGAATAAAAATTATTAAGTAAGTCTGAATGTTTTCAAATTGTTGACGAGTGTTTATTTTTGAGGATTTACATATCAACAGAATTATTATGAAAGGTGAGTTAAACACTATTTGTGATTGAACCATGATTATGTTGGTGCATCTATACATTTAAGGTGCTAAAATTTTCTGTTTTTTTTTTCTAATACCATTACAAATATTTGTGGTTTCTTTTGGGACCAGTAGGGCGCTTGCCAACGATAACCGCGAATCGCATATTAGCAGCCGAGTTGTGAAAGATCTCATTCATCCATTGGTCGAAAAATATCACCGTATTTCCTTCCACAATTTTTGCAATGGGATTCAGCTGCAATATGCACTATTGGCAGATAAGACTTACGCGTGTGGAGGGAGAGGAGGGCGCAAGGATGAACCAAAGGATCTGAGATCATGACCTAAGCATGAAAAAGAAGGGTGATTCAGATTGGAGAATGAGCTCTAAAGGACTGGTGTATTTGCAGTGGAAAGACTCAAAACTTGTTCGTTTCATAAGCAATGTTCATGATCCTGTACACACTGCTACTATTCGAAGAAAGCGAAAGGATGGAACTTCGACTGATATTCCATGTTTGGCCTTGGTGAAGGATTACAAGATGCACGTGAACTTTGTAGATAGATGTGACCAGAATGTTGGTAGTTACAAAGTGGACAGAGAGTCACAAAAATTGGGGCCAAGACTTTTTTGGCATTTCGTAGCCTTAGCATTGGCCAATGCGTTCGTCGTGTGCAAAGCACGCTCTGTGGACGTCAAAGGACTGAATCTAAAGGATTTTCACTTTGCGGTAGCGACTGGAATGATAGGTGCGGATCCATCAATGCATACGAAGCACTGGTTCCACCAAACCGAGTCAAGGTGATCGTGCCACCTGAAAGAGATACGACAAAATTGCTGACATGCCAATTCATGGAACTAAAGTTCGCTGTACACCTTGCAGCACACTATTGCAACCGCATTAAACTAAATTGCACTGCTCCGCATGCAAAGTGGGTTTTTGTCTTACCGAGAAAACTAACTGTTTAACGGCTTTCTATAAGAAATGATATTTTGAGGTCTAAAATATTTTTTTTCAGTTTCCTAGTGGTGTCATAGAGGCACCACCATTTTTCCATTTTTCCACTTTTTTTTCAAAAAAAAAGAAAAACTGATTAAAACAATTCAAAAAAACTGATTTTCTCTTATTTGTACAGCTAGCATAAAAAAAAACTGATACGACTCTTAGAACATTTTTTTCTTAGATTTGAGCAGTGTATTCGGGCCACCATGTCGTCGTCACTGTCAAATTAAAAAAAAGTCAGCGTTGTCAATGAGAAAGGAGTAACCCAACCGTGTGAATATCATTTTAAAATGGCTCCACATGACAGCAAAGAGCTAAAAGCGAGAATTGTAACCAAGTTAGAAAATGGTTGGTCCTTATCAGCGGTAGCCCAACATTTTAACGTAAGACGTAAGTATGCCACAGACGTATGCTGTGCTCCTCGTTTATGTTAATTTTTAGCGTCAATTAGTATGTTTTATTAGTGTTGTTTGGTATGTGCGTGTTTCTAAAACTTCGGTTTTTCCGATAGTGATATATTTTCTGGTGAAAAACGAGCACTAAGTGCCTAAATTGGTGGAAACGTATAATAAACAAAGTCGGCCACTAGAAAAAAGAACTTTAATTTTAAATTTTAACTTGGTCTGCAAAAAAGGACTATAGCTTTTTATCGGATCTCGCCGGCAGCCTATTATCAGCGCCGGAGCATTTTCGCACAGCGGATACCTTATATATTGAAATCGACGATAGCGAAGTTGGAAGCAAAATGTTTTCATGCTCTAAATGCAAAAAGGATTGCGTAATTAAGGCTCGCCCTAAAGATGAAGAACTGTTTGGTGGCCATTGTGATTCCTGTAAATTGTTTTTTTGTAACATTTGCGCCGAAGTAAACACCACGGAATGTCATGCAATTGCTTGCTCAAAGAAACTTAATCTTTTGCTGTAAGGACTGTAGACGATTTTTGAAGTATGCCTCAAAACTAGAAAAAAGTCTGGAAATGCTGGATAAGTTAAAACGGGAAACAAAACAGAATGACAGCCTTTTGAACCGCCTTAAGAATAATGCAGAGGAAAAAGAGCAAGAGCTTTGCAAACAAATTCAAGAACTTCAATTGGAAGTAACAGAAAAAAAATCCCACATTGAGCGAATAAAGAAAAGAACTCAAGACTTTGAAGACTCTGTGTTTATAGCAGAGCGGAGTTATGTTGACAAAATCGAAGATCAAAAGAAAGAATTAAGGGTATTAAAGAAGGAGTTCCTTGAACTTATGGATAAGAACAAGGGACTTCTGGAGGAGGTCACAGGTTTAAATGCACAAACCAGTATGTTGAATGAAGGGATAAATGATCTGACAGCTCTAAAGAACAATACTTTAACTAGCATAGAGACTTTGACGGCCGAAAACGAAACATATATGTGTAACTTAAAAAAGGCAAATTTCCAGATTTTTAACTTGACGGAAGAGTTAGCTTCAGCTCAGTCTGGCAGCCCCAACAGACATACAAAAACGGCGAGGCATACTTGCGTCCACAACAAGCAGCAGACAACGTTGCGACGGGTACTCCCGGCTGTAGTGAAGAAAGTGAAAGTGATAGGAATGATGAAATGTTGAATAACACAGAGGTATTGAGCTCCTTGGTCAACTCTGAGAAACAATTAGTTGATATCTTCCCTACTAAGGTTACAACTGGAAAAAGACTGCTGGTAGTGGGTGAACACTCGGCCAGGGATTGTGCAAGCCTTATCAAACCCTATTTGGACCAAGAAGACTACAATATAACTGGACTTATTTATCCCAACTTACCTCTGGAGATCCTTTGTGAAAAAATTTTTCAATCTGTCTTACAATTTGACTTAAATGACTGTGTAATTATTGTACTTGTGAGTGTAACGGAAAGAAATTCTTTGAACTTAAAACGATTGTACTCTCTTGGTAAGCTGACCAATTTAGATGTTGTGTTTCATAATGATGGCACATTACTGGGTGGGAATGGAGTTTTCAGAAATATATATAAACAATTTAATGCATTTAGGGAACGCAATAGTGTATCGGTTAGGATAATAGAAAATTTTAGGGTAGGTAATAAATATAGACTGAAAAAGAAATATCTCTGTAGGCTACTGGCACTATACGTGAGCGTTAAATTTTTTGAACCAGAAAATGCAGTTCTTATTGCAGTAAAATGCAAGGATGGGTTAGCAGCAAACAATGACAAAGGTTCTGACGGAGTTTGTCTGGAGAAGCCTGAAACAAGGGATATAGATCTTCACCAGGTTTTGGAAAGGGCAACTATCGTTAATGGAAACAAGGAAAGTGCATCAGATGCTTTTTTAGGAGATCCTTCCAATCTAGGGCAGGCCAGTGTATGAAAGCTGAAAAAGCTTCGTTTTTTGTTCTGAATGTTCAGTCTGTCAGAAATGAAATAGATGAGCTCTCAATACTTTTAGAATCTGAAAATCAGCCCGATATTGCGTTGCTTACAGAACACTGGTTAAAGATGGATGAACCCTGCCACATTCCAGGATATGTGATGCTATCTATATTTTGTCGTCATGAATCTGGATGTGGAGGGGTAATGATCCTAATAAGGGAGGGGTTTTTTATGATTTTCCATTAACAAATATTGTAAAGTATAATTCATTGATTCAGGAGGGTGTATTTGAATTTTCGCTGGTATATAATAAAAATAATAATCTGTATATACTTTGTATTTATCGGCCTCCAAAAGGTAGCATTGGTGAGTTCTTACTAAGAATGGAAACTTTGCTGTCAAATTTTTCTGTACATTCAAGGATTGTTTTGGCGGGTGACTTGAACATTAATTTTAATGATGAGGTATCGATAAATGTTCAGAATCTTAAGAATTTGTTTGTCTGTTTTAATATTGCTATTGTCAACTAACATAAAATCATACAGTAGAAAGTTTGAACTTAACCATGAAACTCAATTATAAATTGTTGTTAATTAAGGTATAAACTGTTATGATTAACCTTGTTGACAATACAAAACAATACTCGAATTAGAGGTCAAAGTTTGGTATAAAAAGCTGTGTAGCAGCCCATACCGACAGACTTTGATCTCCAGTGCGAACTACCGAAAGGGAAAAGCCCCTCTGGCAGATCAAAGCTCTCACTTTAAAAAAGACCTATCAGTGCGAACTACCGAAAGGGAAAAGCCACTCTGATCAGGCACGTTTAAAAAAGGCCTATCAGTGCGAACTACCGAAAGGGAAAGACCCCTCTGATCAGGCACGCCTTAAAAGTGAATCAGTGAAAATTAATAACGCCATAAGGCAAAGTGCTATTTAAATTAACTACATGTAAAAAGTAAACTACGTAACTGAATATTCAGCCATATCAAATAATCTATCCGCCCGTCAGTCTAATTGTAACAGTCCTTCAGGCTAGCTCTCCCTCTCTCTCGCTGCTGTTCGTGGTTAACATTTTTGCGAGGAATATCCCAGGGGACTTACGAGATATGCATTCCCGAATATTTTGGTAATACTTACAACCTTCCATACTCAACCTGAAGTTAATAAACCGAGCCTTTTTTACACCGAGTGTTTCTATCCATCTCTCCTAACTACCTATATCTGAGCTCCGTCTTCTGAAAGAGCACAGCGCAACTACTGCAACGAAATCAGTTCCATAGGCAACAAGCGGTAGAAGCGTATATGTGACACTATGTTAGTTAACCAGCCTACTCGTGTAACAATTGTATCCAGTACCATCATATATTATTTTTGTACAAATTTTTCTGATGGTGAACAGTGTGCTGTGTCTGTGATAGGCTCTGGTTTGTCGGATCATGATGCAATAATGGTAGATCTTCATATGCCCGTAAATAAAGAAAGTGTTTCAAAATATGGTAGAATCTATAGTGCCAGAAGCTTTAGCAATTTTAAAGCCGAGACTGGTCGGGTTGATTGGCAGTTAGTATTACAGGATTCAGACCCTCTTTATTGTTTTAATAATACGTTGGTTAATATATTTAATAACAATTTTCCAATTAAAAAAATAAGACAAAAAGAAAAAAAGCCGTGGGTTACTAAGGGACTTAAAATTTCATCTAAAAACTTGAGATGCCTACACATGTTCAGGAAATACTCATCGTCTGAATTTGTTTATAACTATTTTAATGTATACAAAAGAATTTATAGAAGGGTTATTAAGGCAGAAGGAAAAACATTATGAGCATCGAATGGGATCGGCTGGAAATAAAGCAAAAGAAGGATGGAATATAATAAATGAATTGAGAGGGAAATCGAATTTAAATATTTGCCCAGAACCTACAGACATTAACTCAAGCATGTTAAATACATATTATTGCTCTAATGCCGAAAATATTATTAAATGAATGAATTCGCAGGTGGATCCATTATTGTTTCTTCATGGTGTATCTGTTTCTGAAACATTTTGTTTGTTCCACACCGATATAGATGAGCTAAAAAGCATTTTTAGGGAAATAAGAAGTAAAAATTCTGCTGGTTTAGATGAACTGTCGTTGAGGGTATTTTGGAACTTGTCGGAGAATGCCTTAGGTTCACTCGCTGTTGCTATAAATAAATCGTTTGATATGGGAATTTTCCCCTCTTGTCTTAATACTGGTTTAGTGAGGCCCCTATTTAAAGGTGGGGACGTCAAAAATAATAGAAAAACTAGTAAAGAAGAGAATGCTGTCATTTATTGACAGGCATGGATTGCTGAGGGACTGCCAGTTTGGCTTCCGCTTCCGGGATTCAAAAGGTACAAGGGATGCGATGTTTGCCTTTTTTGGAGCGGCTGTACCTGGGTTTGAATGGCGGCGATGTGGCTGGGGCAGTGTTTTGCGATTTCTCAAAGGCGTTTGATTGTGTCAATCGGGAAATACGGCTGCGGAAGCTTCGGTGTTATGGGTTTCGGGGGGTTGCTTTGGGATGGCTAGCGTCGTATTTGTCGGACAGGAGTCAACTGGTTAGATGGCAGGGAAGCGATTCGGAACTGCTTGTAAATTTCTATGGTGTGCCCCAGGGTTCAGTTTTGGGACCGCTCCTTTTCCTTTTATATATTAATGATTTAGCAAATCTTGATATTGCCGGTCACCTCACTTTGTTTGCGGATGATACCACGATTTTATGGCTGAATCAGTGCCCAGATAGGCTCAACACTCTAGTGTTGAGAGACATAACAAAAATTAAGCTGTGGTGTAATGCAAATTGTCTATCATTTAACATAATCAAAACTAATATTTTGTCTTTTAAGTGTGACTTACAGTACACCTTTGGAAAGCAGCAGGCTAGAGAATAAGAATGATGTCAGATTCTTGGGTATTCATATTCACAGGCAGTTGAAATTTTTAGTACATGTCAATGTTCTTAATAAAAAATTGGCCTCAGCTTGCTATGCGGTTAGGTTGGTCAGTTTGGGATTGGGTGATTCTTTGGCAAGGTCCGTATACTTTTCTTTGGTAGAATCAAACCTAAGATATGGGATAGCGTTTTGGGGTTTTTGTAGCGGACAGCTACTGCAATCTGTTTTTGTCCTTCAGAAGCGTGCTCTAAGGTTAAGGTATCTTTGTAGATTAAAACCAGGAGACCATTGTAAAGCATTTTTAAAAGTGAAAAAATACTTAAACTAACATGTCTTTTTATATTAGAAACTGTAATCTTAATTCATAAAAAATATAGAAACATGGAAAATCGAAATGGTTACAGTACTAGAGCTGGCGGTGAACTTTGGCTTCCAATACCAAAAAGTGCTCTTGCTAAGAATTCACTGATGTATGAGAGCAGAAATATTTATAATCATTTGTCTGTATTGTATAGAAGTGTTCAGAACATTAAATTGCTTTCTGGTAGGGTTAAATTGTTTTTGCAGGACAATGCATATTATACATTAAATGAGTTTTATTCTGAAAAAAATTAGCCTGGTATGGTTGTGATTGTTTGTTTTGTGTGTTTATATGTTTACTTTTATGATTTAGTACACCCTTATGTATTATTATTTTTACTACTATTTTTATTTTTTTTGTACTTACATGTTTATATGATTTATTGTCATATTGTATTGTTTGACTTAGTTGCTGTTTGTTTTATACTTTAATGACTTTTAATAAGGTTGCCCTTATTTGACTTACCTACATATTTTGTTTAGAGTGAAAAGCTATGTAAGTGAGACCATGTCTTTGTACAATAAAGCATATTTGATTTGATTTGATTTGAACAGTTTTTTCTATTAACAAAAGATGGAGACAAGCAGAAACGCTTGATAGGAAACGGGGATCTGGTAGACGAAGAGTAAGTTTAGTTCAGGAAGATCAAGTACTGGAAAATGACCCGTTTGAAAGCGCAAAGAATGCTAGGATTCTGTTGCAGTTTCCGGGCAGTGAAGCAACAGGCTGCCGTAGAATTTCGGCATCGCGTCTAAAATGCCGGATTGCGGCAAAAAAGACGGAACTTACGCTTTTAATTACCAAGCACGTGAACAGCAGTTTTGGGATAGGGTCATATTTTCTGACGAAAACATCTTCTAATCCAGCGTTTCAATCCTCGGTACGTTGACAGGTATAGAGCTGCAGGCCATTTCAGTGTAAATGTGTGGGGATGGTGTTCGTAGTGAGGAATAGGAGTTGTCTGGTGGATTCAGGGACGATTTGTTGGTGAAACTTATATTCAAATATTGGAGAATGTTATGGTGCCCAGTGTAGAACAGCTTTACCCTGAAAATAATTATATCTTCCAACAAGACAATTGCCCTGTACACACTCGAACATCGTCACACAATGAATTCAAAATGCCAACATTGAAACCTTGCCATGGCCAAGCAACAGTCCCTATATCAACCCAATAGAAAACATAGGGGGGATAATAGTCAAAAGGCTTTACCGACGAAATTTTAGGCCTCAGAACAGCGAGGAGCTATAACAAGGTATTCAGGAAGTATGGGAAGAATTGTCACTTGAAGAAAACTTCATTACCCGCTTTATGACCATGGGTCGAAGACTTCAAGCTGTGATTGATGGAGATGTAGATTTCACAAAATACTAAGTTGCTTTTAATTGTTTCTTTTTGTATTCCCCCTTAATTAATAGAAAAAAATGTTGTCTCTCTTGTTTACGTTAAAATGATAGACTCTGCTAATAAGGACCAACCATCTTCTAAATTTGTTACAATTTTTGCTTGTGCCTAAACCTAATTTTAAGTTGTTTAATTAGGTTTTTTTGTTTTAATAATTAAATAAAAATATTCTCTTTATGTTTAAAATGAATAAAAGTTGAGTTTAATCATTCTTTTAACCATAATACCTATGAAAACAATCAACGATAAACAAAAGAAATATTGAATACTATAATACCTAAACATATAAATTTTTCTTAAGATATATTTATCAAAGTACAAAATAAATAATGGGGTCATCACTTATCGCTTACTATTTTCCTTATTGTCCTGATTGGACGTCAAATCACATTTCGTTTTGTCAAAATGCAGGTTACCTATATGTCAGCCTCATGATAGGAATATACTGCTCAAAATAAAGAACGAATTTTTCAAGTCGTATCAGTTTTTTTTTAAATTATCTGTACATCTCCAGAATATACAATTTTTAACTGGATGCTAAAAACCAGTAAGAAAATTAAATCCGTCCTTAAAGAGTTAACTGAGATAAATATGTAACTAATCAATATTAAAGTATTCCCTCGAATATTCCATTATAAAAACAGGGTGAATCATGTCTTCAAAATTTTCACATCAACTCTCATAGAAATGTAGATTCAGAACAACTTACAGTAGAAGAACGATACAAATTGATATTTTTAAAACAAGAAAACAATAGTTTTTTTGATATTGATATTCAATTAGTTTGTGAATGTCATGACAAAAGACTGGGAATTCATTAGAACATATCGGTTTCTCTAAAAAAGCATGGTCAGTTAAAGTGACATTTCTAGTTTTACGGTGGATGTACTCGGGTTTTACCTATGTTTTGTGATAATTTTATGGTTATTCATTATCAAATTCTATACCTACAGCCTTTGCTATCCTCTGTTTTCCATCATGGTTGATCAGTAAATTGATTTCAAGATAAAAATGGGAAGAATTTACAATTGCATTAAAATTCATACAAAACCTACCATGTGTTATTTTCGAAAATACCAAATAATTAGTTATTATAAAGTAACTTATGATCTGACTATTGTTCCATAAAGGAACTGAAAACATTATTAAATTTGCTAGTTCACTTACTAATCTTAGCCTCTGAATAACATTCTTTCTAACAACTATAACTTTCAAAATATTGATGAAACCTCCCATGGCAATTACGTAATCATTCTTTGTAAGATATTTGGTTGAATTAATAATATTACTCAGTATTGCGTTTAACTTTATGATTGCTGTTGTTTTAAACTTTTAATCTAAAAAACTATCCAAAACATTTCTAAAGTTGCTAGCCAAATTATCACCATATATAATAATATCATGTTTTTACAGCATCTTTGTGTTTCTTTAGTGGTTTAACAAATCTAAAAGCTTTATATTTTCGTTGATGTATATCTTGCCTCTAAGCTTCGTTAGTCTTTTCCAACTTTTGAATGTCATCAACAACATAGTAGCAAGAATTAACTTCTTTAGTTATCAAAATTATATTCCCAAATCAATTCAGCAATAACGATTTAGATTAGTTATTTTTAGGCCGTAGCGAGGCAAAGGGAGTTAGTACTGGTTAGTTTGTATTAGTTTTGCTCCCGAAGCGAGCAAAGCGAGCGGAGGGCAATGCATGAATTGTTGTAAAATCTGAAGACGAATATATAATAACTAATTAAATTTTCTGATGATTATCATCAACTTACAGTTAATCCTTTTCCAACAAATTTGGTGATAAGCAATTCAGGGTAAAGCTACAGTACGCAATGCAAATTTTTATTGTGTATTGACTAATGACGCTTTCCGGTGATTATATACATAATTTATAATTTGAAATAGTTTGATGATAACAAATTGGTGACAGATCTATCATTCTAATAACATACCTAATTATTTGGTAATTAAAAAACGGAATAAATTGGTAATCGATAAAACCACAAACATTATTGTATCATACCTAAAATAAATAATTGTCAACTTTGGCTTTTATTAATATTCACACACATTATGGAGAACATTAAATATGACAGCAAAACAAATACAAAAGTAAATTAGGTAGATTTTGAAAGCTGATTTTAAATATATACCTACAAATGATCACCAAATCAGCCCTCTGAGACACAAAATATGTTTAGCTTTTATAGTTGTCATTACATAATATTTTTGCAATTATTACATACCTTGATTATGTAGATCTCTTGCGCTCTGCAAAATGTTCCATCCCGATGTTATCACATCTTCAATAATGAGGCACCTGTCTCCTTCGTAAAAAACCCCATGTAACATTTTTTTTGTTTTAAAAACTCTTGCCTCTTCCCTTCTGATAACCATAGGTAGATCTGTTTTCAGCGACACTGCGGTGGCAATTGATTGTGCCGTATAAGGCATTCCACAAATAATATCTATATCTGAACGAATGTCTTT
>MU194795.1:2529-17789 GCA_016904865.1 Pissodes strobi | reverse complement strand
ACTAAAAACAAAATATGTATTCTAAAATTTGTTAAAAATCTAATAATGTACAAATACAAATAATTTATTAATGTTACCACATACACAGATGTTTACACAAGATTGGATTGGATTAGATTTTTTAAGTAGGAAGTCAAGCAATATGAAATCACAAGTGACTTAAAATTAGAATAAAATACTCACACCTAAAACGAAACAAAATTGACATGTCACACCTTAGTTACAGGTTAAAAGCCTTAAAATTAAAATTATTGGAGTAATAATCCTTAAGAGAGTAAAAACATTTTTTTGAGATACTCCTTCACTGTCCTACTGAACGTGCCAACAGGCAACTCTCTGACCCCCTGTGGCAACAAGTTAAATGCCCTAGGACCATAATAGTTCGTTCCAGTCTTTGTTTTACCAAGTCTGAAAATCAGGTACTATATTAATGTTATTGCGAGTACCATGGACGTTGCATGCCTGATATGGGAGTCTTTGTTAGATTTAACGTAGACCAGACATTGGAAAATATAGAGACTATGCAAAGTTAAGATATTTGGCCTAGAAAATGCGGATCGGCAATCCTCCTGATATCTTAAGCCATCCACTACACGAACAGCTCATCTCTGAAGTGAAAAAATTTTTGAAGCTGAAGAGGCATGTGCCCAGATAAGCAGGAAGTAAGATATTAAAGCCTGTATTATTGCATGGAGCAAAAACCAAGACTGAGAGGCGACCCGATAGACTCCGCAATAAAAAGATATTAATTGCCAATTTTTTAGCTAGGAACTCAGTATGATGGCACCATGTCAACTTAGGATCCAGATACACACCTAGAAAATGAATGCTCTCACTGTTATCTACTGAACTCAGAGCTCTAAGTGCAGCGGCGGATCTAGGGACGCGTGGACCTCAGGGCAAAAGATATTTGTGGGCCCCTACCCCTTATATATTTGAAAACTAAGTTAAGGCATCGTGGGGCCCTTCTGAACCTTGGGCCCCAGGGCGGCGCACCGAACTGCCCGGTGATATGTCCGCCACTGTCTAAGTGAAAGATACATTTCCTTAGTTTTTGCGTCATTTAGGCATTATTGATTAGCTGAAAACCAGTCATTTAGGTTTGCCCTCATCTCTCGCTTTCTCGTGCAACTTACAGGTCACTATGGACATTCAGAGCTGTGGTATCGTCTGCATCTGCAAATAAAATAAGTTAACCATTATCACTCATCACTCTTATATCGTTAATATAAATGAGAAACAGGACCGGTCTCAGCACAGAACCCTGTGGTACCCCAAATCTCACAGGTAATGTATTTAGACTTATTCCCATTCAAAGAAACAAATTGTTCCCTGTCAGTAAGATACGATTCAAGAAGATTCACGCTATCAGTAGTAAAGTTATAGCCTTTAAGTTTTGCAATCAGTAAGCTGAGGGAGACACAGTCAAACGCCTTTGTTAGATTACAGAACAAAGACGCTGTATAACCACATTCCTCATATCCACTATTGATAATTTCGATAATCTTGTCAATTGCCATGGCAGTAGAGGGTGCCTCTCTGAAACCAAATTGTCTAGCGTTAAACAAATTACATTTTTCGAAATGGGTAACTAACTGGTTTTGAAGAGCTTTTTCAAAAATGTTCCCAAAGACCAGAATAATGGAAATTGGTCTAAAGTTTCTAGGGACATCCTTGGGCTCCTCTTTATGAACAGGAATTACTTTAGAGATTTTTAGGCATTTTGGAAACACACTCTTTCACAAGCATTCATTATATAGTCGGGTTAATGGTATACAAATTTCCTTTGCAATACATTTTATAATTTTAGTATTAAAATCAGGAATCTCTTCTGTTCTTGTTCTTTAAATTAAAGATGATATCTCTCACCTGAATAAAAGTCAAGTCACAAAACGAAAAGTTCTGAGGGCCCACACTGTCAATTATTACTTCCCAGAAAAATATTCAACCTGCAAGCCACTGGCATGGCGTTGATCAATCTCTCCGACAAAAAAGTTATTAAAAACGCTAGGGCATAGATGAGTTGACGTAATATTATCCTTAGATTTGTTTTTGTATTTACCTATAACCTCCCAAATAGCTCTGGGGCCATTTGAAGTGCCGCCAATAAAATCATCATTTGCCCTTAGCTTAGCCTGTCCGATCGCACGTCTATACTTGATTCGAAATTCTCGGACGACGTTCGGCATCCCAGGAATGTCTGCTGATCTCGACATCTCAGTCAGAAAACCCAAAGTTTCCCGCATTTCACGCGGCTCATCATTAAACCAGATTATCTCCGGGTCCCTGTTGACAAAAAGTTCTTTCCTCAGAGGAAAGGCAGCCTCAACCACCTCCACAACACAATTCAAAAACACTTCAAACTTAGCTTCAACAGTCAGCTCGGTGTTCTGCAAGAAAGACCAATCTAAATCTTTCACCAAGGTATTAAGCAAAAAAGACCCTTCTGAGTAATTAGCCTGATCATGACAGACTCTTTCGCAAGCACAGGCTGCTGGACCACTGATAATAGAGTCCGTTCAAGTCTATTGCGCTGTTACGTCATATCATTCCATCTTTCTTTATGCAATGAACGTATGTACTACATTGGTCCGTCAAACTGGAATCTTTGACATCGATTTGCGTCAATATCAAAATATCATAACGAAAATAACAGATTTAATTCATTTATTGATTTGTTGGTAGTTGGTTTGTGTTTTACGCTAATAATTGCTAATAAAAATCGTTTTGAGATGCCCCACCGGTTCAGTGAGAAAGAGCAAGCTTTAATTTTAAAATTAGTGCATTATTTCACACGTGGAAAAGATGCTGGTAGGCCACTTTTACCCTGGAAAGCTGTGCACAATGGAAATAATATTTTTTTTTTTATATTTATTTGATAATACTAAAAAATTATATCTCTAGAAAAAATGTATTTTTGATGTGTAAACATCTTACGCGGCGATATGAGGACAAATCTCGGCAAATGAGACGGAAATGCGCAAACCAATTCTAGCCGCTAGGGCGGTATTATATACAGTTTTGCCATTTAAAATCGTTTTAAATGGATTTTAGACGATAAAAAAAGCATATTTTAAATTAAACAAAGCGTCAAAAGTATTTTTTTTTAATTATTATATTCGCAGTGTATTTGGATCCATAGCACAGCTTATTTTTAATGGACGGTTGAATTTAAAATGAATTTTCGCTTCAAAATCCACGAAAAATTCGTTCGAAGCTATGGCTATTGGCCTAAAAAAGTCTGAATTTTCGGATTTCTATACAATTTTGCCATTTAAAATCGTTTTTAAATGGATTTTAGACCATAAAAAGCATATTATTATTTTAAATTAAACGAACTGTCAAAAGTATTATTCAGATGCCCAGACGCTTAAAACAATATTGTCATAGCCCTCTTCTAAAATTTGAAAAAGTTGGTTTTTTACTTTCCCAAATCAAAGGATGTCTGCCAGGTAAATAAGCTGTTGTATGTATGTTGATGTTATTCCTGGTGACATTATATTTTCGTGTCGAATTTGTGCATTGAATTAATCCACTCCGAAGCTGCTATAAGTAATAAGTATGTAAAATTGATAAAAACGGAACGTGCTCTGGAATAGAAAACAGGTACAGAGACATCTTTTGGCTAGTGTAACGAACGAGTCTATCTAAGACGTACGGATCTTTTCTTCTGACGTCAGAAATTCTGACGTAACAGCGCAACAGCCTTGAATAGACTTTACCATAGCCACTCCACAGTGATCGGACAGAGAAGCTTCGATCACTTGGGCTTAAAAATTTAATATTATATTTGTAATTACATTATCGATGCAGGCTTTTTGCCTAGTATTATCATAAATCGTGGGATAAAGAAAAGAGCATGCCAGCACGTCCAATCACGTCTATGTGACACATTATTAAAATCAAGATTGAAATCTCCGTTCAAGATAACATCGACTTTTAGCATAGAGATTTTAGTTACGTTACAATTCTATCCATAAAAACACTGAAATCCCCTTTTGGTGATCTATAGACTGTCACTATAAGTAGGTAAGTTAAATTTGGATACTTCCACTGCACAAACTTCACAGTGTAGTTCTACAGATAGGTCAGAAATTTCTGTCTTTGGTATAGAAAAGTCTAAAAACTCTCTTCTGGCGAATATTGCCACTTCACCATGTATAAAATCCGACCAACAAAAACTGTCTTATCAGTATAGTAGGCAGTCAAACAATAAAAATAGTAAAAGCATAGATACATAATAATTTACTTTCAACAATACTCAAGGCAACAATGCTTCGTCATAGTTAAATCCAGATATGTAGTGGACAACACGCTTTTGCAACACAAACACTGACTGAAATAGCGCCGACTACAAAAACCCCAAAATGCGATCAGTGTGACTCAATCAGAGCAAAGTAGACTATATTATATACGAGCCTCCGCCACACCCAACTCTCTAGAAATAGGTTTAACTGCATAACAACCCCTCGATACTTTTTTAGTCATCAACTCGACATGTGTATATTATAGAATATAGAAATAAAAATGGTTCCATTGTTTTTTCGTCCTCTAAGCACAAGCGGCGGTCCGTTTCTTCGGCCAGCCATTCAAATTCATATGAATATATTGTAATTTTTTAACATAATGGTCAAAAACGGACATTGGTTCGTCAGTAAGCCCTAAAATAAAATCTACATATACAACTAAACCTAATAATTAAAAATTATATGACATTATATATAAGGATGGCCGTTGAAAAAATGCTTTGTTCTTGCGCCAAATTTCTTGTATGGCTGCAATTCTCTAAGCGGTACAGGCATCGTATTATATATTTTAATGGCCATAAAATGGTGACCCTTCTCCATCAAAGTGGTAGAATGTCTAGGAAGACACAAACTGCTTCCACCTCGTGTTGCAATATTAGTAGAACTGACAGACTTATTGGACTGAAACATGCTACGATTTTTGTAGACAAAGCAACAGAGACTGTAAAGG
Organism: Pissodes strobi; assembly: GCA_016904865.1. Lineage (NCBI taxonomy): Eukaryota > Metazoa > Arthropoda > Insecta > Coleoptera > Curculionidae > Pissodes > Pissodes strobi. The sequence continues at coordinate 12,812 of MU194795.1, read as the reverse complement.
TGGCAGGAGAAGACAGTCGTCACTATAAAATAATGGTGCACAATGTTCTAAATAGGAGCACCACAAATTGATCTTATGACCCTGTAAGGTAAAGACCCGGTTTACTGTCTGGTTGTGTGCGCCCCAAAGGGTGATGCTATAAGATATTCGTGAGTGAATGTATGTATAGTAGAATGACATTATAGAATGCTGACTGACTTTATTTTTTAGATTGAAAATTGCATAGTTGGCTGAAGCAATTTTATTGCATATATATTTTCCAGGCTCACTCCAATTAAGGTTTTCATGAACCACAAGACCCAGAAACTTGGTACTTTCAACTTGTTCAATAGGTCTGCCTTGGACATTAATTGAAAGTCGGTTGTTATCAGCTCTATTTTGAAAATGTAAAAAATTCGTTTTTCCACCATTGAGGAGAAGCAAATTATTTTCACACCGCTCCTGCATCCTTTTAGCAGTCAGATTTGCGACTTCCAGAGACAATTCCTCACTCCTGTGAGATACAACAACAGATGTATCGTCAACAAACTGTACAATTTGAGCGTCTGCACTACCTATCACATTTCCCAGATCATTGCAGAATATTAGAAATAAAAGAGGCGACAGCAGCGATCCCTGCGGAGCTCCCAAAGGGGGCTGCAACAAAATCTGACTCAGAGATAAAGTTGACAATCTTATCTCTTTCACCCTTGACTTGGACTGCTTGAGAACGATCCTCCCAAAAGGTTTTCACCCATTGCAAGCTGATCCCCCGAATACCCAGCCTTTCATGCTTTCTGAGCAGAACCTTATGGTGCATCAAGTTAAAAGCTTTACTGAGATCGAAGTATATTCCTAGAGCAGTCTTTCCAGAGTCTAATGGCTTAAGTATGGATGTTATGTGATCGAACAGTGCAGTTTCAATGGATTTACCACGTAAAAAACCATGTTGTGTATTACTAAAAAAGGATTTGTTAAGTAAGAAAAAAAGGGGAGTCTATCATACACGGATCTTTCTATTATTTTTGAAAAAGCAGATGGAACGGTGACAGGTCTGTAATTTCCAACATCCCCTTTGCTCCCTTTCTTATGTGTGGGGATAACTACTATTTTTTAACATGGATGGAAATTGACCCTCCACAAAGGAATTATTTACAATGCAAGCTAGTGGTTCGCAGATCACATGGGCAACCCTTTTTATTAGGTTACAAGGGATCTCATCGAGACCAGCCGAAGCTTTCGAGCGAGTCATGTTTGTGATCTCTAAAATTTCTCATTCATCCACAGGTCTCAAGAAAAGAGACTTTCCACAACCATCCCCGGGCCCACATGAGATCTCCTGTCGTCCTCCCTGGGTTAACTACAGGACATTCACTAAAATAGATATCACCCAAATTGCATCAGTGGTTCTTTCGTCTCCAATGTCCAGTACCAGAGATTGGGTTTGGTTGGATTTACCTGTTATCTTTTTCAATATGCCCCAAACACATTTACCGACGATGTCCGCTTTGTTTATTTGATCATCATAATAATTTCGTTTACGCTCTTCAAGTGCCTTTTTTTATATTAATGTAGCTTCCCTTTATAAAGTTTATGTATATGATCCCCCTTAGTACGACATTTTAACCAATGTAGATTTTTCACTTCTTCTGATAACTTAGTTACTCCCTGATCAATCCATATTTTTTTATTAGGCTTTGGACTGTTCTTTTTAAGTTTTTTTGGAAATGCTTGATTGAAATAAATTTAAAAAACTGTTAAAAAACGAAGCGAACATGTCATTAATATTATATCCTTTATAGACATCATCCCATTCTTTACGTTGCAGTAAAGAATAGAAGTACTGTTTATTTTCTTTTGAGAAGCATCTCTGTATTTTAGAAGACGCACCTCTGACGAGACTTACTTGGGGAGTATCAATATGCATGCATAGTTCTATCCCTTGATGATCTGACATCCTCGTTTCAAATATTTTGCAATCAAAATTAATTAAGATATTATCAATCACTGATGCTTTAGTCGAGCAATATCTAGTTGGGTCAACAATCAAAGGACAAAAATTATATGACCAGTGTATATGCCAACTACAGCTTGTACCTACAGACGGCCACGTTGAAGTAGTTCTCCATTTCTCACTCCTGTTGGCAGGTTCATTGCCATCGCCGCTAGAGCTGCCGCGTTGGTTTTTGTTTTTCTTCCAACGCTAGTTGGCAACGGCGAGTTCGCCGCAGGCGCATTTGAAGCGACCTTCTCTCGATGGGGCCAGGCTTTTCAGAATCTGGCCCCATTTCGAGGGTCAAATATTTAACGTGTGGTGGGTTTTCTTATCGTAGTAGAATTCTCTTTGCTAGTAGTGAGTAGTTCCTGACAGTTCCATACTACTTTTGATGAGCAATGGTTAGACTCAAAGCCACTTGACTGCCCAAGAATATTTTGATTTAGCTGCCTTTCCAGTTTCTTTCAATGAGATTCTGTGCAGTCATTTCAATGGTATGAACTTCAGCCTGGAAAATTGTTGTGTATTTGCCCAGGGAGCACCTGCACCTTACCATTTTTATTCTTAGATTGCTAACTTAAAAGCGTGGCCGCAACAAAGATTTTTTTTTATTCCCTTCCATTATACATTTGTATAAAGGATTGAACTGACAAGAATGGGGTCAGATCTGTGGATGCTAATTATGGTAATGCTGATTTCTTTAATTGTTCTTCTGTTTTCAAATTTAGAGTAAACGTTTTGTTCAATAATGTGACGTTATTTGAAAGTGTTGTACCCTTTATATTTTGTTCTGCTTTTGTTTTAAGTTAACTGCAATAAGAAAGAATTTACTCTGGTAATTGTAAGATGTTGATTTACTTCTTTAAATGTAATAACATCATGTGTTTTACATTATTGCACTATGATGAATAAATAAATAGATACAAATATGTTCATCTAAGTTCAGTTCATATCACGCTTCCTTTAACAAAACCTAAACTTAGTTGATCATCTAAGGTCTCTGGTGTTGTGCAATATGTCCTAGTGTTAAGTATTTTATGTATCATTGTAATGTGTCTGTGATATAAATAATGCCAAAAAACAAGTCGCATTTCCTTTTCCCAGCATAGCATCTGCAATTAAGAATAATAAAAGAAAAATTGTCCTTACTTTTCCCCATTGTTTAGTGCATTTTGTTACAACTGCAAATATCTCTTGTTTTTAACAATTTGAAATAGAGAGTAGATTTTGTAAAAAATGCCAGGAACGATAATGTAATAATGGCAACTATGGCATTTTTTATAAGTTTTTTCTAAATCTATTTTTAACATTTTTGACTATTTAGGTATATTAATGAATCATAGATTTTTTAGGAACAAGAGAAGTCCATAACAAATTAGAAAAGCATCGAAGGGCCCATTTGAAGGAATGCTTTGACATACTAAAGAAACAGTTGCCTACAAATACTGAGGAGAAGAAGACATCAAATTTGAGTATTTTACATTCAGCATTAAAGTGAGTATTTTAAGTTTATCTTTTATACTAGGCTAAAATCTACATTTAACTAGACTACTAGAGCTATATATGGGTTAAAAAGTTAAGATTTAAATAAATTTAAAGGAAGATTTGTAAAATTTTAGATAATTTGAACGTTTCTTATCTAAAATCTTTCAATTTTCTGGAAAAGAGCCATAAACTTGGTTAACGGTGGCCATGGTGCTAAATAATTTTTGACTCTCTTTGATGGATTTGATTTTATAATACATGCGTTATTTAGATTTCAGTGTTTTTCATATTTTCGTAACTAGGTGTTGATATGCATAATTAACAAGAATATCAATAATAAACAAGAATAGCAAAAGTATGTTTATATATAGATTCTAATTAGTGTCTCTCCATGAAAATTTGTCTCAAACTGAATCCGCTGAAATCCTATATAGAAACGAGGCTTCTTTAGCCTGCTGTTGTTAACTGATCTACCATCAAAAGTAACTCAGCAGCTCATGAGCAGTATCTTTCGTTTTGCTATTATTTGTCTTTGCCATATTATTTTTCTGTCTAGCAAATCAACAGCTTAAAAACAGTTTTTGCTGTACAATATGATCCTAATAGTCAACCACAATCATTACAGCACGGATTTTAGAAGTAAATATATGAAATAACTTCTGGTTAAAACTATCTAAAAGAAGTTGATAATTTGTGTTAATTTATATTTTTCAATATCCAGATACATCCACACCTTGAAACGACGCGAGCGAGAATATGAACACGAGATGGAGAGGCTGGCGCGAGAAAAGATTAACTATCAGCAACGTTTGGCAACACTCAAGAAAGACTGTCATTTTGACAATGTTGATTTTTCTAAAATTATTCCAGAGGTATCTTCAAGTACCACAAGTATCACACAAAATGGAAGCTGCAACAGGGAGAGTGGACACAGTCTGATTTCAACAAGTCCTAGTTTTAGGTAAGTACAAATTAAGTATAGTACAGTAACTAAATGCAAAAGTTTTGATGAAATTAGCATATAGTTTTAAATATATAGAAATGTTAATGTGATATCAACAAATGTGCAAATAAAACATTTTCAAACTATTATGAAAGCATAAAATTACAAGCCAAACACATTCATGTGTAACACTGTGTGTACGCGTGACTTTGGCAGGTATGTGAAAATCAGTATACTTAAGCGATGCAAATCAATTCACATTGAAATTTGTAATGTTATACAATTTTAGACTGTAGTTGAAAGCTACAGTGTTCCTAACCCAAGAAAGTGACATAAGATGGCACAACAGCAGTCACTCAGCTAGCCCTGTTCTCACAAGTATTTTCACTTTGTCAAATTTGAAATACATTTGCACTAGTGACAACCCAATAGTAACGACAGCTCTTTTTTAGAGTAAAGAATGACTAATGAAATAAAATTTACGAACTTTTTGGTATTTTAGAAAGTTTAAATTATCCTGATATTGTTCTATTGACAGAACATTGGCTTAAGCCAGATGAGCCTTTATATGTTCCCGGTTATTGTGTTGGCTCCAAGTTCTGTAGGTCGTGTAGTAGGCAGGGGCGTATTGTCGCCCTTGTGCATGGGGGAGTCTCTCAGCTTTTGACCACTTTGATAAGTTTGATAACATGTTCGTTGAGAGGTAGTTTGAGTTTTCAATTTTACACTCCAGAGAATCAAATGGCTTTATAATATGCATTTTTCGCTCTCCTGGATGCAATCTCTTCATATTTTTAGATCAACTGGAATCCCATCTCTCAAAATTTTCATTAAAACATAAATCATTTTAACTGATGATCTAAACATTGATTTTGAAGACATTAATAATCGTTCGACCTTAACACTACATAATTTATTCAACTCACTCAATATTAGCATGCATGTCTATCAAGCCACTCGTGTAACAGACGCATCATCTACTACAATTGATTACATTGCCTCTAACATCTGCGATGCTGTTACTTGTGACGTTTTTGACCCGGTTTTATCAGACCATAATGCTATTGTAGAAAGTATTCCTCTAGCGTGTAATACCTTGTCGGAAGTTAGTAGATCAGATAGGATTTATAGCACACATAGGTTCTTCGTGAGAGTTGCATTTCCTTCGATTGGAACTCTACATTGAATGCGGAGATTCCCTTGCAATGCTTCCGCAAGTCGTTGGCTAACATTGTTAATATTTCCTTTCCGGTTCGCTGTCTGAGGGTGCGGTACAGGGTCGCAAACGGTGGTTGACCAAGGGCATTCGCAGATCGTCGTCTAATCTAAGGTGTTGGAATACTGTACGGAAGAAGTACCCAAATAATGAAATGGTCCGGTCTTATTTCTTTGGGTACAGGAAGATGTGCAGGTAAGTTATCAGAAATGCAAAAAGATGTACTAGTCCAAACGCTTGGGTAATTCCAACAACCAGCAAAAATAATCTTGGTCCATTGTTAGTGAAATAACTGGTAGAGGTTCCAATAATACCAAAATATCCAACATTAATGCAAGCGACCTCAATAATTACTACTGCACAGTTGCTGAAAATCTGACTAGGGACTTGCACCCTTCAAGTGACCCTCTATCTTACCTCCCAAACGCCCGTGTTCCTGAGACGTTTAATTTTTCTCCAACCACACCTCAAGAAGTGGATGAAACTATCAAATCCATGAAAAACAGGAGGGCTGCTGGTGAGGATGGAATTTCCTTAAACATAATGGCTCAGTTACGAATGGATGCCATGCATGTTGCGTTGTCATGCGCCATTGACGTGGGTATCAACAGAGGGGAGGCCTCCGCGGCAGTGTTCTGTTGCGGAAACTATCGGTTTATGGGTGCCGTGGTGTGACTTGAGTGGATTCAATTCTTTCTCTTAGACATGTTCGGTTTGTGTCTTTGGAGGGCGTTTCGTCCAGTAAGCAGAGTGTCTCATGCGGTGTCCCCCAGGACTCTGTCTTGGGACCTACTTTGTTTCTAATCTTCATTAACGATCTTCTTCAGCTTGACTTGTCACGGCTTTCGCGGATGATGCGTCGGTATCATGGAGTAGTCACGACGTAAACCAACTCTGGCTGATATGTCGTCCGACATCTACAAAACTAAGGAATGGTGCGATTCTAATCTTCTCTGTCTAAACTTGTCGAAGTCTCACATTATTTGGTTTGACTGTATGGTAAACAACATTGAGATAGGTAATCATTCTATTACTTCTGTTGATAATTCTAGGTTCCTTGGGATGATTTTGGACGAGCCTAAAGTTTCAACATCACATTCTAAAACTAAATAAAAAGTTGGCATCTGGCTGCTACTCTATTCGTATTACCTCTCAAGAATTGGGGAAGCACTTCGCTCGTAACATTTATTTTTCGAATGTTGAATCACATCTCAGATATGCCCTTCCATTCTGGGGTGGTTGTTCAAAGTGTTTAATCCAATCGGTCTTCATCCTTCATTTCATTTCATTTCATTTATTTATTAGTGCCAATATACAAAAGAGTATTTACACACGTCAGTAAAAAGAGAAATTACTAAAACTTACAACTAAAACAGTTGACAAACATTTAAAAGAGTTAAAATTTGGGAACAAGTAAAATATATAACTAGCATAACATAACTGAACTGGACTAAGTACAAAAAATAGACAATAAAGTTTAAAAGTATGACACGTCAAAATTAAAATTTAAATATTCGTCAATGCTATAGAAAGCTCTGCTGATAAGAAACTTTTTTACTGTCCTCTTGAATGCTGCAAGGGGGAGCTCCCTGACAACTTGAGGAAGCTTATTATAAAAAATCAGAGACAAACAGCCGGGACCATCCCTACACCTCTCAAGACGTCTGTAAGTGGACACCAAGTCACGTCTCCTGCGAGTGTCATGATTATGCAAGTCGGAATGTCTAACTAGTTGGTTAAGCCTAGTTTGCACAAATAGCAGGCACTCTAAAATGAAAATAGACGGTAACGTTAATATCCGAAGAGAGATAAATGCAGGATGGCAATCCTCTCTGTACTGTAAACCCCCCACAGAAAAGAGCAGTAAGAAACTTATGCAATGCCCATCCTAGAGCTCATTGCAAGCCTCTTTTTATTTCCAATAATATACTAACCCTTGCTTGCTTATTCATCTTAAAAACTGCTTACCTTATTCATAAAAACAAAACCGATTTTCCTAATCGCCAACAAATCCATTTCACGAGACAGATATACCCCTACTTATCCCTCGCCTGAGCCTCATTAGAGACTCCTTCATTTATAATGGCTTAAAGTGGTATAGCCACCTAAGCTTGGAGATGAGACATAGCCAAAATCTTAAGATGTTTAAGAGGAAATTGAAAGACAAGCTGTTGTCAAAAGCATTTTATGGCATTGACGAATTCTTTCAGCAGGATAGTATTTAGATATGCTAGGTATGCTAAGTATTATTTAGTATCCTGTTAAGTGTGGTACTTTTGTTCTAAGGATATATGTATTTGTGTCAAAATTTAATTGACTTCAAAATTGTGTATATGTCAAAATTTAATCATGCTTTGTCAATAAGATTTATTCATTGTAATAATCCTTGGACAATAAAGCACTTTCATTCATTGTTGCCATTCTCGGTCGAAATATATTTTTCATAAGCATTTCAAACAATAACAGATCGCCTTTCCATGAGTTTTATGAATGAAATATTGGGTGTCTTGTTAGAAAGCCCTTATCTATAATATAGGGCTTTCTATAGGGCTTTATAACGGACTTTTAGCCTGTTTGTGCGTATGCTATGAAATCGATTACAGGTCGCAATTTTGAAGATAGCGACTTGAAATTTGGCATAGAGGTAGAGGTCCACGAGCCCTCGGAACCTATTGATTTTGGTTATGATCGGTCAATATACAGGGTGTGAAAACAGGACAAGTTACCGTTTTTTGGCATTTTTGATCGTGCAAACAAGGACCAACTTTTCTTTTTTTTTATGTCAAATGAAAGTATTCGGTGTGACACGTATTTTCTTAATTTGCTCTTTGCTCGAATTGTTATACAGGGTGTGAAAACAGGACAAGTTATCGTTTTTTGGCATTTACAGGTCGCAATTTTAAAGATAGCGACTTGAAATTTGGCATAGAGGTAGAGGTACATAAACCCTCGGAACCCGTTGATTTTGGTTTTGATCGGTCAATATACAGGGTGTGAAAACAGGACAAGTCACCGTTTTTTGGCATTTTTGTCCGTGTAAATAAAAATAAAATTATTTTTTTTTAATGTCAAATGAAATTATTCGGTAAGACACGTGTTTTTGTTCCTTTGCTCTTTTGCTCTAATTGTTATACAGGGTGTGAAAACAGGACAAGTTACAATTTTTTGGCATTTACAGGTCGCAATTTTGAAGATATCGACCTGAAATTTGGCATAGTGGTAGAGGTCAATAAACCCTCGAAGCCTAATGATTTTGGTTAGAATCGGTTAATATACAGGGTGTGAAAACACGACAAGTTACGGTTTTTTGGCATTTACAGGTCGCAATTGTGAAGATAGCGACTTGAATTTTGGCATATTGTTAGAGGTCCGCAAACCCTCAACGCCTATTGAGTTTGGTTACGATCGGTTAATATACAGGGTGTGAAAACAGGACAAATTACAATTTTTTGGCATTTACAGGTCGCAATTTTGAAGATTGCGGCTTGAAATTTGGCATAAGGGTAGAGGTTCACAAACCTTAGAATTTTATTGATTTTGGTCACGATCGGTTGATATACAGGGTGTGAAAATAGAAAAAGTTACCGTTTTTTTGGCATTTACAGGTCGCAGTTTTGAAGATAGCGACTTGACATTTGGCATAGAGGTAGAGGTCCACAAACCCTCGAAGCCTATTGATATTGGTTCCGATCGGTGAATATACAGGGTGTGAAAACAGGACAAGTTACGGTTTATTGGCATTTACAGGTCGCAATTTTGAAAAAAGCGACTTGAAATTTGGCATAGAGGTAGAGGTTGACGAACCCTCGAAGTCTATTGATCTGGTTACGATGTGTTAATATACAGGGTGTGAAAACAGGACAAGTTAACGTTTTTTGGCATTTTTGTACGTGTAAACAAGGACCAAACTTTTTTTTATCGATGTCAATTTATAAGTAGAGGTGAAATTATGTTGGCATTTTTTGTTGACAACATGGTTACCATAGCAACCAATTAATAATGTGTATATCACTAATAAAAGATATGGTATGGTACTTAGCATTGCTTATGAAGCCTAATTTGATACTAAATAATTGGTGGCTATGGAAATCAAATAAAGTAAAAAATCGCCATAATTTGTCAAACGTACGACTTAGAGATTTGATATTTGGTATTCAGGTAAAGATTTAAAAAAAATAACAATTGACGTTGACAAGTTGGTTACCATGGCAACCAATTAATAATATGTATATCACTAATAAAACATATAGCATGGTACTTAGGATTGCTTATGAAGCCTAATTTGATACTAAAAAATTGGTTGCTATGGTAACCAAAAAAAGTAAAAAATCGTCATAATTCGTCAATCGTACGACTTAGCAATTTGATATTTGGTATTTAGGCAAAGATTTAAAAAAATTAACGATTGACGCTGACCAGTCAGTTACCATGGCAACCAATTAGTAATATGTACATCACTAATAAAACATATATTATGGTACTTAGGATTGTTTATGAAGCCTAATTTGATACTAAAAAATTGGTTGCTATGGTAACCAAGAAAAAAGTAAAAAATCGTCATAATTCGTCAATCGTACGACTTAGAGATTTGATATTTGGTATTTAAGTAAAGATTTAAAAAAAAACGATCGACGTTGACAAGTCGGTTACCATGGCAACCAATT
>JAEQML010069041.1:0-17791 GCA_016904865.1 Pissodes strobi | reverse complement strand
GTTAATAATGCAGGATTTAGTTTGCATTAAATATGATCAATATATAAAATATTTTTTCTTCAAACGTCAGTAAATCCGTCATTACTCGACTGTGTAGGCGGCCGTAAAGTTTCGTTTTTCCTCCGCCGGAGCTTTACTTTTCACTTTCCGCCGGCGGAGGTAAAAGTGTTGTCATAGCAACATAGATACAATACAAACAGACAACAAAATAAGCGTCAACAACTCAAGATTTATTAAACTACAATTTGTATTTATCACTCAATTTCTAACTGCATTTCTAAAAATCACTAATTTAGGAACAAATTGGTTATTATTTAATCGAACTTACTCAATAACTGCTTATCAATACGGAATTAAAACGCAATCGGAGACGCCATCTTGAAAAAATAATTATTGTTGACAGTGTCCACTGACAGCTTTATGTTAAATTTATCGACACCGGTCTAAGCAAGGCCACCTACGACCGTGGTCTAAGCCGCCTTGCGAACCCATTTATCTTTAATAATAATTAAATATTATTACTATTAAAAAGAGATGTTTTTGCATTACTTTGTCGACATTTGAAGGAAAAACAGCATATTTTATTTGGAGGAAAAGTTACTTTTCATGGCTTGCTCTCTATTACCAGCCTCACTCCGTTCGGCTGTTAAACACGAGCGCACCATGAAAAGTATCACTTTTCCTCCATATAAAATAATATACTATTCTAACTACCCACACGCATTCATCCTTTCACACATAAAACTAATATTACTATTAGTAAATATCTAATATCTAACATAATCCTTGATTATTTCAATTTAACATAAACTTCTTTCTTTACTGAATTTAATCAATTTTCTTGTAATTCAACATTTCAACTGACTGCTTTTCCGTTCACACTAAATACCTTGCTAGTTTGCTTCTCCTGGCCACTAGGCCAGGGATATAAGACCTCGAAACTTGATTAGAATCTTGAGTACAGGAATAGATCGGTTTTACTTCTTACTACGATTTTCCAACTATCATTTTACCTTCGTCAATCGGCAACAGGAGAGATGCTACAGCGTTTCTGTCTTGAGAAAATGCGTAAAAAACGCCCAATCGAGTGCCTTATCCAAGCTTAAAAAAGGGGAACAGAGTACACGAGATATTTTCTAAATATCTGTGCAAACACATGAGAAAATGGCCCAACATCTTGGCGCCAACTAGAGCTACGACTAGGTAGATGTTTTACGGGTGAACGGTGAACGATTGTACTGCACTTAGTGCACTTCTCCGACTCTACTCTAACCTTTAACCTTTAAGCAACTTAAATTTTTCCTATCGGCACGGGCAGGGAAAACAGAGTGGGAAATTGCGCGGACGCGGAATGCACTTGATAGGGAGAAAAATGTTCTTTCTTTATTTGACATTATGTTGTTTACATGACATTGACGGAGACAAAGATATATCAAATTGAAAACGATTAAAAACGTTTTCCTTGACGGAGTGACAATTACCTATATTTCAGCGATTGTTTTATATAATGGAATCGACCATCCAGGTTCGTAGAATAACTGAATTACAGAACTTTAAACGCTCAAATTGATATTTACATGGGGTGAAATAAATCTGTTCGGATGTTAATTATGGCTCAATCACTATACGAACATACAGGGTATTATCATGTTAATACACCTGATGGGGTGTTTCCCCAACAGCCTTCTTGTACAGTTCTTGTACAAGAATTCTCGTCAAGTGATTGGCTTTTCTATACGAAAATTATTTCTCTAAAATAAAAATTAAAACTTCAATTTTTGGCCCTAGAAGTCGATGTTTTTACTTTTTTCCTCAAAAGTTACTTTTCTCAGAATTTTCGAAACAGAGACGTATTTAAAGAATTATTTGCCTGGAAATGTCCTATCGAAGTGTCATCTCAGTTTTTTGATCCTCGCGACTTTTTCGGCGCTAGAGCAACCCAAACCGACCCCTTTTTCAAAAGTATACACCCTCAAAAAAAATATTCGTCAATTTCAACAGAGTTCAGAAGACTGTCAAAAAGAATGTGTCCAGAGAATTTCTTTTAAACTAATTAGTTTTTTCAAAGTTGCCATGTATCAAAGCAAAATTTTGAAAAATCGCACTTTTGACGTAGTAACATGGAAAACGACGGCATTCACAGTGTCGGACTATTTTTTTTTAAATGTGATCTATTCAAGGATCCATTGATATCAACAAAATTATAGTAGGCAAATAAACAATAGGCAAGTACTTCAGTAATTTTTGTTTCGAAAATATTTTGTGAAAAAGCTGTCTCGACATTAATGGAAAAAAAAATAAAAAGGCACGTACAACGATAGTGGAAAACATGTAATTATCAATTTATTTGATTTCTAGTTTAAAAAAATTACACTGGTGAACAAAATGCATATTTTTTTGTCCCACGAGCCAAAGTATGTGAACTTGATAGTACTTTTTACACTTATTGCATACAAGGAAACTTTAAAAATTTTGAAAACTGATAATACTTATCTGTTTTCAAAATTTGCACCAAATAAATATTGCCATTTAGTTTCCTTGCAGTCAATTACCCTAGCACGGTTCTGCTTCTTACGCCGGTTTTTCTACAAATTATTCTTGAATACACACATTCAATTTTGTTCATGTCTTGCAGCTATATGATCTATTTTTAGTATTTTAATCAACATGTAAGCCACACAAACCCACTCACTCCAAAATGAATATGTAGCATGAAAGTTGGCAATTGGGCCACTGATACCATCTCGAACCGTTTTAGTCTGAAACTTTTAGCTGATAAGCTTTTAAATGCTTTATTTGATAGCATCTTGACATTCTTAACAGCGCCCGATTAGGCTGGACAGAAAATGAAATAGTGTTTGGTCAGTTTTCGAGATAAAAATACTGTATTTTAATTGTTGGAATTAAATTTAAAAAATATAGTAGTTTAATTATGATTACTATCGGTGCACGCCATTAATGTATAGAGTGATATGATAACCTCCCATATTTGTTTTATTTTATATTTGAGAGCGAAATGTTTTTAGGATACAATATGGAATGTAAAGAAAGTAGAGTAAAGTAAAGTAAAAGTAAAGTAATCATATTCATCTCTTAAGCTCACAATAAAATGAAGCCCATTGGACTTGACAATATGCCTATAATAAAATACAAAAAACCCATACTAAAATACTAAAAATAGGTGTATTCAATTTACAATGCTAACTACTCATTTACATCATAAAAAGCTTGGCCTACCAACGAATTATACAAAGTAATCTTAAAAGAAACAACGTGATCACCAAAAAGATGCAGACATTTATTATATAAAATAATTCCCTGACATGTAGGTGAGTTTTGACCTACCAACGCTCAGACGAGAATATGAAAAATATACCTAAGTGACTTTGAGTTCTCGTGTTATAATTATGTATGCCTGAGTTTTTTTTTAAATTATTCTCGTTTCGTTTCACGTGCAGAATAATTGAGTACACGTCAAGAGATGGAAAGAGTCAAGAGACCCAGATATCCACAAATGCCTTTCGACAGTGAGCACCTGGTGAAAGGCCCAGCATACATCTAATAATTATTTTTTGCATAATGAATGCTTTATTAAGATAAGCTGAGCCTCGTCAAAATATTATCCCATATGACATGCGATTGAACAAGACTATAATAAGCCAGTTTCAAAACATTCATTGAAACCGAACTCTTCAAGTACCGAATCACAAAACAAGATCCGCTCAATCTGGAACTCAAAGCGTTAATATGATGTTCCCATGTCATCTTTTGGTCCAGGGTAACGCCTGAAAACTTCGTGCTTGCTGTCTGAGTAATAGATTGATCATTTACCTGAATCAAATAACTTTGATCAATTGTGGCGTTTTTTGGAAAAAAGCTCATAAAGAGAGTTTTACTGGTGTTCAAAACCAATCCATTGTTGGTATACACCAGTCACTAAATTCAGCAGCTGATCGATTTGCTCTGTCAATAGCAGTCACAATATGATCTTCAGAAATTAACATCTACGATTCTGCAAATTTCCTTTTTTTCACCAGAAAGGGGGTATCCTATAGAGTAGTTTAAGCCAAAAAAATCGGAGGATCCCCACATTTGAGCAAAAAAAAGGTCTCAATGTTCGAGTTTTAACACAAGTTTCCAGCACCACTTTAAAGGCACTAGAAATATAATCAATTCATACCTGAATATCAATAAACGCGTAAAAATATTAAGAGGAAACATTTACGTCGAACGAGAGGCCTCCGTTTTGTTCCAGCCCTAAGACAAAGCGGCTGATAGCCCCGATAATAAATTTAAATTAAAATTAAGTAGACGCGAGTTCCTCCGTGTTACTGGCATTTGTCACAATAGCCAAAACTGACATTTTCAAAAAGCACACATGTTGCCAGATTTATTCTTAAAACGTTTGCTGTAGTGTCGTTAACAAAATTCATTAGTACAAATGTGCACAATGAGTGTCTTTATCTCTTTCTTTTATTCAGGTCAATGAATGCAAATGCACACACATTTTACGAATTGAACATACTCCAGATAGCAGACGATATACGCAGGACATCCCGTTCATATCCTATTTATGTCGCATGTCTCGGGACATTGGAGATACATCCTTGGTACATACAATTTCTTAAATACGTTGTATATACTTTTGCGATATATTCCTAACATCCCAGTAACAACTTATTTGAGTACATCTTCTTGCGTAGATCTGTCGGCTATACAATTCCTTAAATAAGTTTCCACATAATTTCCAACATACACGGAATATCCCAGTAATAACGCATTTGAGTACGTTCTCTTCTACGGATATCCGTTTATCAATTTTAATACGAGATTCAGAGTTCGAAAATAGTTTCCAGTTAAGAAAGTCCTGAATTGTTTATTAAAAAACTTTAATATTAATTGGAAATTTCGAGTTTATTTTACAAACCGAAAATCTGGGTTAAAATAAGCGTAAATCGATTTTCATATGTATCAAACTGGATTTACGAAACATTCTTCAGATTTTTAAAACTTCAGCACACTGCAGAGGGAGTACGAGTTAACATCTTAGCGTTTGTCTATAACGACTTTGATTCATATGGAGCTTGTATTTTCAGCTGGGTTCGGGAAAGGCACCCTCTAGCCTGTCTGTCGAAACCGGTCACAGGTGGTGCTCATCCCAACCTAAATGAAAATCAAGTTCCTGTATCAATATTATGGTCTTCCAAAAAAGAACAAAAAACATTCATCCGCCAATTATATATATTATACAGAAAATTTCCGTTTTTTTTTGCCCACAAGATATTCCAATGATGGTTTATCGACGGTCCATGACCAAAGCCATAGATCCGTAGTATTTATTAGGACATCCTTCAAAGGTCCGACGCATGGACCATAGATAGGGATGCACCGATACTGAGAAGTATCGATACTTTGTACTTGTGAGTATTTTGTAGGAATGGTATCGATTATGTTCGATACTTTGAAAATAGGTATCGATACTTTTAGGTATCGAGTACGAGTACACATATGTAGCATGTAATTCGTGTAATTCGCATATTAATTATTCTCATTTTCAATTACTGTTACCATATTAATATTTAAATTAAAGAAATACAATTTAAAAAAACATTTTTACTACAAAATTACAAGAAACATAAACAACTCAGGACATTTAAACTGTAACCTGACCAAGTTACCTGGTGGAGGCTGGTGATATTTTTAATAGGAAATACCACTTTAGGAATAAAATTTTTCAGGCTATTAATTTCTTCCTTTCTCACTTCACGTAAGGAGATCGTTTTACATTGAAGACTTAGCTCGTCTACAAACTGTGATGCTGACAAAATATATTTTCCTTGAGATACTAACTTGCCTGCTGTACGCTTCAAGACACCGCCCACTACATCCGCAGGTCTCTTGCCGTATCCAGGAGCTGAGAAATTCCAACTAATTTTTTTCAAATTTTTAATAAGTGTGGGGAAGTAGTTCATAAGGAAAAGCATGTTAAACTTATTTTTATATTGGGAAGCATGCCCATCTGATTGGAAATGAAAGGTATCAATATGTGGAAACTTCTCATTAATTTCTATCAGGATGGGTTTTAAATTACCCCATATAGCATGGGATCCGTGATCTGCATTATCGGAGATTGTACAAAACGAATGAGGTACTGCAAAGAAATCTTCTGAGAAGCACCAAAATGCGTAGCCTGAACATCCTCACCACTATTTTTCTGAAAAGTCAATGTGAATGATAATTTCATTTGACTGCATTGTACTCTTTAATTCCTTCAATGTTGAATGCTGATGGTATACCTTAAAAACATGTTTTTTGAATTCTGGTAACATATTTTCTAGTTTATTAATCATATCAGTGACTGGTTCCTTGACTTCATTCCTCGACATTACTTTGACTTGAACTTTTTTTTCTTTGATCAATCTTTCTTCTTTTTCGTTCGCCCATTGAAAATATGTTATTTAATTAGTCTTCATTGCTTCACTTAAACAGTATTCTACTTTATTCCGTACATACAGTCATTCTTTTTAATAGAACATACGATATTATTCACCAAGTTATTCGAGCAAGAAAAGTTTATAATTGTTGGGGAAACACCCCAACAAGTGTATTAACTTGTCATTTTTCACCGTATAGTTTGGTGACAACACCCTGTATGTATGTAGTATGAATGAGCCATAATTGATCCACGCATAGATTTATTCAACCCCAGGTAAACAGAAATTTGTGCATTTAAATCAGCATATGTCAGTTTTTTATTACCCGTTAGTCTTAGTCCAAACCTGGATGGTCGATTCCATTATATAAAGCTAAATGTCATTCCGTCGCTCCAATCGTGTGTAATCGTTTTCAATTTAATAAATCCGTGTCTCCGTCAGTGTTCAGTAAACAGCAGTGTGTCAAAGAAAGAAAGAAGATGTTTTCACCCTCTCAGATAAACCCGACGCGTAACTTTCCCGCGTTATTGTCCCTCCTGAGCTCATAAGAAAGAACATATTTCAGTTCAGTTCAAGCCAGTGTTGCCAATTAGCGTGTAATTACACGCTTTGTGTGCGTTTTGATCGCCTTGCGTGCATTTTTCGAACACTCTCAAAAAGCGTGTATTTTGTGTGTAATTTCACAAAAAGCGTATAATTTGCGTGTAATTTTGTAATTTCAAAAACCCTTTTGTTTTTTTATGGCTTTCCAGGCCAAAGCCACGGCCACTTCTTTACCGAAATACTATTGTAATAAAAAATAAATAGGACTAGACGTGCTTTCCTGTTCTGATTTACAAATTCAACGACATCTGTCGGGCTATGACCTACTATACGGCACTTAAGTTTGCAGTTTTGTCATTTCCATCAAGGCTTTGCATTTATCTATTTTCTATTAAGTAAGTGTCGTGACTGTCGTGTTAGCACTGTCACCACCTAAACTTGATGGGCATGGGACTCCCCATGGAATTTTGGTACTTACTACTTTGTTCACTGTGTGCATAGTATTATTTGTTGTTTGTTCGTTTTTGGTTTTACTGTTCCTTTCGTTCTGCTATGCATTGTGCGGCTTATATTAGTGTTATTTGTTATTTTATTTTTGTGTTTAATATCAAGAATTTGAGAACTAGAGCTTTGTAACAATTTTTGGTAACCTAAACATGAGATAACGAAAAAAGTAACAGATTATTTTTCCTTTGGAAATAGCTTAATAGAAAGTACACGATTGTAATAATTGTAATAGGGGTGGCAACACTAGTCACCACGACTGTTACGTGGCAGTTGTGACAGCACAAAACTTTAAACCAGAGCTTTATCCACAATACCGAAACAGAATTTTTGCACTCGACGCGCGTTTCGCTAACCATGTTAGCATCATCAGGAGATTATTAAGATTAAGTCTTAATCATCTCCTGATGATGCTAATATGGTTAGCGAAACGCGCGTCGAGTGCAAAAATTCTGTTTCGGTATTGTGGATAAAGCTCAGGTTTAGTGCATGTTGCCGAAGGTTCCAAACCCCAACATAGCACAAAACTTCCCTTGTCAAAGCAAAATACAAACCCAAGTGTGACAGCTGACAGCGTGACGCCACAAGTCATCCTCTCACCTCTGTAGTGTCTTGTGTCACATTTTTATTTTTTGGTTAAGCCGGGCGCAGATACTTTATTCTTAATCATCCACCCGCCTGACAAGCCCTGGACTTTCGCGCGCATCACAAACACATTTCTGGCAAACATGTCTTTTAGGGTCAAGGAAATTGCTGTCAGCGCGTCGCGTGGTTAGGTTCTGTGCTTGTGAAGAGATGGCCCGCGTTCGCTTTTTTAAATATTTTTTAAGATTATGTTTGTTCCTTATTTTAAATTTGGATTAATTCAATTTGGTTGCGCCCCGGAGCGAGCGAGGCGAGATGAGGCACGGGTGGCCGTGGATGAGGGCATTGCATGAAGTGAAAAAATTTCGCGCGCAAGCCCAGGTCTCGTCAGCCGGAAGGACTTGTGTAGATGGTTAAGAGTAAAATGTGTGCGAACCGTGCCTGTTGGTTGATCCGCTCGCTCCGGGGGCGCAAGCAAACAAAACTAACCCAAACTAACCAAAGGAAATGCCCAAAATCAAGAAAAAACAACTTTGAAAAATATATGAAAAGCATGTACGCATGCGCGAAGGCTCAATACTGCAGTAGGTAGACGGGAATGACTTAAATTAGGTAGTGTGTAAAAAGTGTGTATTTATGAAACTAAAAGCGTGTAAAAGCGTGCAATTTGAACAGACCATCGTGTAATTTCACAAATTCAGATCGGCAACACTGGTTCAAGCGTTCACTCGAATAGCAGTAAAACGTGCTGTTCTCCCTCTGGCCAAAGGTCAAATTCGTTTTGGGCCAATTTCTCTTCTTGTATGCGCAGAAATTTGTAGAATATCTAGTGTAGCTCAGTAACCTTTGTTCACACTTGGACAAAGACCTCATTTGGGCAGTTTAACCCAATTCCTCAAAGTCAGAAAGATAGCATCCCCTTTGGAAAATTGAACGTAAGATGGCGTGGTGAAAGCGGGATTTTATAGTTTCCGTAAAACAAACAAAGGTTAAGTTGGAAAGTAACTAAGTAAAATCTCTCCCCGTTGAAGATACAGGTAAAGAAATCAAAGCTCAATGGTACGAGGTGTGAACGATGCTAAGTTGGAGAAAACTAAATGTATTAAATTAATTAAAGACAGAAAACTCAGTTTAAATCACAAAATCAAGAACTTTCAGTAGATATTCAATTTATAAATAACCTGTTTTGTAATATTAGTTGTATGCGGGAATAAACGAATGCTTGAAATTAGACTAAGAATTGTATATGTATATTTCTATTTTTTGTATCAAATGCAAGTGCATAATTATATTATTAAAGGAGTTAATAACTAACCTACTAACCGATTTTCAATTCACAAAGTATGTTTAAAACCCTCACCACCCTATCTTAATATAGTCCACTTAATTTGCTTGTGGTCAATTAGACAGTTAATTAGCCACTTACACCTATATGGCTTAAAGAAATTAATAAAATTAATTTGTGTGTATCGACCAATAATATTGTATGAACGTAATTTGCTCACCATATAAGTTATGTATGCATGCTTTATACAAACGCAAGTATCTCTATCGGATAGTGTATGTGCCACTGCCACAAAAAAAAACTATTGCTAACTTGATTAATAACGGACTGATGAATGAAAACTAGAGTCGCACTATTAAAATGATGGAGCCAGTAAAACCATTACGAAAATGCAGAATAATAATTTACTATCCCTCCATTTAGTGGCTAAAAATATTTCCAATAAAACAACTTCAGAATTCAATAGCTACAACAAATTAACTTGAGTCTAATTCGGTTAATACAGTTTTCCCACAAATTACTACTTTTAAAAAGAATGTAATAGGTTTCTGATTTGCATCGTATATCTAAATATACTTTGAATAAATGATAAGCATTGGTGTCATTACTATATGTGACATTATCCTATCGAGTTTCCGTTTTCCCTTGAACTCCGGCCCATTTGTGTTCGCCAAACAAATAAAAACTAGGATGAAAGCAACTTAAAAAGTCATTTTCTGGAAACTTTTTATCGTTAACCTTTATTCAGAACGGCCTTGCCAAAGAGTAGGTTAATCTCGGCCGCAATTTTATGGACGAGGGCTCCCAAGATATGGAGTTACAGACTATTAGGCAGTTTTCGTAAATGCACGGTATTCTTATTCGCTAACGAAGAAACAATCTTACATGAAGCTGTACTTTATCTTATAAAGTAAGTTGTATAAATACACAGGGTGGGAAGGGAAGGCATGCATAAAAATTGTTTATTTTTTTTATTCTTTTTGCGTGCTTATTAAGCAATTTTCTTTAGGCATTGAAATTTCCATTAAAGACCAATTAAGATTTTGGTATAGTATTTTTAAATTCAGTTTCAAGTGCAAAAAACCTGTACCATATCAAATATATTTAGGACATAGGCGTTACGTTTTTTTTTCCTTTTTAATATATCATTTTTCTTTAAATATAGAATTTCAAGGAAACGTTGGTTCTTAACAAAATTAGGTTTATCAACTATCAGGGATACAAATTATAGGAAAATATATCTACTATTTTTGTCACCATATACAGCGTACAGACAGGACAAGCTAGTGGTGGCCTAAGGAATTTTATAAACAATATTATTTTTCACAACATATACAGGATGTTAAGATTCGGAGACAATCTTAAATAAATGTATACAAGATTGTCCGAAAACGCTTTAGCAGCTTTTCATCAAATTCGGACAAGATTCTATGAAATGTTGATGTGCATGTATGTACGTAGGTTAGAGAGAGGTTGACATTTAAAAAAGCATGATAATTCGCTCGTTGGCTCTACTCAAAAACAAAAAGTCATGTTCCTTGAAAATAGAGTGAAACATAGCTCAAATAACAGTGTGGAAAAAGTACAAAGTCCAATTCCAAATCCGATTTCTAGAAAATTAGCAGCAGAGGCGGCAACGCCGAAGAAAATGTCTTTAAAGACGAAGACAAATAGCGTCTTGACAAAGAAGGAGCGTGTCACAGCAAAGGCTGGTGCCATCAGTATTGAATCGCATCGACCGACAGCGATCCTGTGATTCCTTCCTGAGGCAACAGTGTCAAACCACAGCTTAGTACAACAATCAGCTGGAAGTCTCTCGGCCGGCACCTTTGAAGTATTGGCCCGGAACAGAAAAAGATGCAAGATAGGCGAAACTCGCGCTGTCGCTCTCGCACCGGGGAGAGAATCCAGCGCCGTATTAAAGATATTTTATTTTTGAATTACAGTACCGTATTTTCAGGTTATTGGTTAAACTCGGGTGCTAGGTGCTATGCCGATTATTAGTGATTATCGTATTCATGAAGGAAAAATAAATTAATAAACATATTGGAACAATACAAACACAATTTATTTAAGAAGAGTTATACATGGTGTAATTTCACAAGTCAAAAAATAAAACAAACATAAAATATGGTCAAACCACAAATAAACATTAGGTAATTAAATTAAAATAAATACTAAAATACATACTTTTGAACGGAATCAGTGAAAAAGGCAATGATTACATGGGCATTTAGAATATTTTACAATTTTATTATTTATTTCTTAATAATAGATATACTATTTTGAGGGCGAAGCGAAAATAAATTGACATCAAAACCGTTTGTGACTAAAAGTACCTACACTATAATAATTTTATTGATTCCTCCATATGATTAATTTATTTTTTTATATATTTTTAAAATTAAAGTTAATATTTTTAAGAGTATAGTACATGCGAACTCTTAAAGTCTTAAATATAATTTTTTCTCCGACTGCCCTGAAAATAGGCAAAAACGCACTAACAACTGCTCTCGAAAACTGGACATTTCAAACATCGTGTGAAAAATATACTTTGCATACGACGTGTGCAAAGTGTACCTTTTACACGCTTATTCGGGTATTTAGATTAAAGGGTTTCGTCTCCGTTTTAGAGCTTCGCCCTCAGAGGTCTCATTCCCAGATCTGTAAAAAAGGGGGCCCAATTTTGGGGCTTCATCCCCCCAGAAACCCCTTTTTGCAAAACTGTAGAAAATGGGACTCTCATATCAGGGGCCCCCTTTTAAGGCTTGGGGCCCAATTTTAGGGCTTTCCCTCCGGGGGCCCCATTTCAAAATCTGTAAAAAGTGAGACTCCCGTACCATAAGCCACATTCTAGGGTTTCGCCCCCCCCCTCCAAGGGCCCCGTTTTAGGGCTTCTTTTCCAAATGTGTCAAATATGAGACTCCCACACCGGGGGCCCATTCAAAAGCTTCGCCACCCCCCCCCCCCGAGGGCCCAAGCCCTGAAATGGGCCCCATTCAGGACCTCAAGGAGTCCCAATTTAGGGCTTCACCCCCGGATGCTCCCTTTTCCGAATATGTCAAAAATGGGTCCCCGGGGGAAGGCAAAGCCATAAGAGGAGACCGCCGATGAATGGCGCCTTTTTCCAAAGATATGAAAAGAATAACTCCAAAAATTAAGGGCGAGACCCTAAAAGGACGCCCCGGGTAAGGCGTTGTCCCAGCCCTGACATGTCAATACCTACTCATTAACTAGTTACACAAATTGCTGTAGAAGTGTTTGTATGGTCTTTGTAGACTATCAATTTTAATTTAAAGACAAGATGCTTGATATATTATATCTAATAAATATTATATAATATTAATATTATTTGCAGTCATAGAAAAAGTACAGTATGTAACGCGTGTGAAAAATCACTTTTCACACGAGTGTGAAGTTTGATGGCACGAGCCGTAGGCGAGTGACATAAATGCATTGATTTGTATAGAAGTGGATAAGCAATAGTCGCCTGTCGCACTATTCAAAAGTGGCAACCTATGGGCGAAAAAACAGGTTTCTGCGCATGACAAAATCGACGCAAAATCGAAAAACGTAAACAAAGAAGATACCGTTTCGTCATGCGCACTAAAACACTTGCCGTCTCAGCAGGCGTCGGTCAGGACCGAACTTGGCTTTTGTCTTTGACATGTTTTCGTTTTGACGGTGCGGCGTTTGTGTTGATGATTCGAATACTTCACTTTTTATTGACTTTCTTTGCTTGTTTGTAGTTGCTTAATTAGTTTTAGTTTAGTGGTTCACGTTTGTGCTTTGTGCGTACCCTATTTTGATTTTCGTTTAAATTGAACAATACGCACATAAACAATGGGCGATGCTACCAAGATAGAATCCCGAAAGTGTATGGTTGTGTTTTGTAGCAGTAGAGGCAAAATACCCGGGATTTCTTATTTCAAGTAAGTATAAGTATTACTTATTTATACCTTATTGTTTGTTTCACTACGCTAACTGGGGCCCATTTCACAATCGGCAAGACTACTCTACCGAATATTTGGTGAAATAATCACTTTCGGAGTCCGGGCCTGCCATTGACCTTCACGGTGCAACAGCTAACGCCTTCTAATTTTCTAATGCGCAAGTCCAAATTGAAATCTCTTTGTTTACATTTCGCGGTCGCAAATTTGCCATGCTTGGTCTATTTATTGCTTATCCACGCCTATACAAATCAATGCATAAATGACACTTCAACACTTGTTGCACAATATACTATTACTGCAGATATTTTGAGAAAATTCTCACTTTTTCCGTCGAGTGTGCTACGAATGGTTATGGAAACCGAAGATAAATAAATGACAGTTGTGCGTTTGTTACAGTTTGTTGCTGGCACTCCTGTTCTAAATATGCCCGAAGCCCAAATATGTCAAAACTGACAGTCATTTGCAAATTTCAGAATAAGTATAGAGAAAAATATGCATTTAATTTATAAAAATGGGGCTGTAGAAATAGTTCTGTGTGTTTTTCGAGCGCAAAATAAGATTGCCGTTTTCGAAAGATTACAGTAACATTCTTTGTCAGGCGGCAATCCGTTACTTTGCGCTCTAAAAATACGAATAACTATTACCAGTATATAATTACGAAGTAAGTTGATGACATAACGAATGATGGCATGATATGACAAAACATTCGTTGCTTTGCACAGACGTGCCCATAATATACAATAAGAATATTCAAGTTGAAATGTGAACCCAACAAAATATCACAGCTTTGTACTAAGCCGTGAAAATATTACATATTATTATGCCGTAGTTATGATTAGATACTTACCTCTTTTTATCACTAGGAAACCGAAAGAAGCTCCTATCACAATTATATTTTTTATTAATACAACCTTTAGCGGCACAAACGTGTCCCATCTTTGGGAAACTCATGATATCGCTAGTTATAAAAACACGAAATCGGTATCAACCACCGATCTCCATAGATCGGTGGTATCAACACTTTTAACTACGCCTATGTACAATTATTTCAAAATCTAAGGAACAAATAGCCGCTACCGACGCTAGTGCCGTGATCTCCCCCATAATGGCGCCATGCGCAAGGATCGGCGCAAACCGTTCTCACGAGCGGAGTGTCCTGGCTGATTGTACTAAGCTGTGCTTTGGTCATAAAATGCGTAACGAAAAGTATAGCATTCTGCAGCTTATCATGCAGGGAAAGATAGATGGATAGGACCCGGAAGACGTTGAATATAATGGCTTCGTAATTTGAGACAGTGGACCGGGAAAACATCTGCCGATGCAGTCGACAAGAACAAATGGCCCAAAATGATCACCAACGTCCACTGAGAATATGGCACAACAACAAGAAGAGTATTTTGTACAGTTAGTGACAATAAATGCAGTAAACAGCAAGGCAATGAGTTTGTTTACCCCGCAATGAGCTCAGTATAGTTTTTTCCCATCCTATTTCCCGAACAAGACCATTATGTTACCTCTTTGACATTGTTCATCTTCTGAAGTGTATTTTTAGAAACTGGCTAAATTCTAAACCTGAGCAAGCATTTTTCTATCCCGATTTTGGGACAGGTAAAAAATGTGCTTGGTTTTCAGTGGTAAAAAAACTTTATGAACTAGAACGAGAAAAAATCTTAAACATGCATATTACCTTAGTTTAAAGGCTCTTTTTCCAGCATATATAGAAAGGCAAATGTTAGATTAGCTCTCAAAATATTTAATTATTTTATTGTAGAGGTTCTGAAAGGTTTTGTTAATAATTTGTCACCAATTTCCATTTAAATCGTGCGGGGTCCTTTGGATGGAGAAGACTCATTACTATTATCATTATCACACCTTTATGCCTATAGTGAAATTTTTTACCACCTACCTATTTTGATAAACTGGATATTCAAAGGTTTTTGCTTTGAAATTTAATTTTCCTTTAAAAAAAATCGAATGGGTTGAGTTCATGACTCGCAGCCTTGGTTTAACCGGAAGCCCTTAAATATTATTTATGCAGAAAAAGGTAAGTAAACTGCAATTTAATTTTTTATTTTAAAAAAATAAGTGAATAACATTATCAGTCATAATAGTTGCGCTTAAAGTGATATTAGCTCAATTACGTTTCAAACTACATATGAAAAAGGTTAAATTTATAAAAAACAAGTTTTAATTATATTTTTTTTCGATTTTTGCATCTAAAATATCTACTCAACTGTGAAATTTTAAAATAAATAGCATATTTAAATATACACCTGTAAATAACTTTTGCCTAGATTGGGGGACGTCACGCGTAAGCCGTCAGACCTTTCTCTAGGAGGTATTGCTCTTAGGCACTGCCAAATACCGTTATCGCGAACAAACTGTAAACGTAACGAAAACTGCCTATTTATGGTAGGGTTATTTTTAGGTGAAGTGCGGGTTAACATTGATTTTAGCACCGCGATTCCGTTTTACGATTTCATTTATAGGCCTAATAATTATTATGCGTTACGTAATACTCGACCAGCCGTGGAAAAAACAGCTCGTTACCGTGTGGAGCGCGAAATTGAAAGCTTATTGAGTTTGCGTTAATTGATTGCTTTTAATTTTAGAGTTTTGCTACTAAAATAAGGTAAAGAATTATTTCTTAATTTTTTTTTTTTATGGCAGTGACACACACACTAAAGGGAGATCCTATGGCGCTCGACGAACGGTGTGTGTGCGAAGATGTTGATTGACACGGTTCTTGAATATGAAACAGATGTCCAGGAAGTGAGTTCCACAGTGATGCAGTGCGCCAGACAAAGGAGTTCTGGTAAAGCGATGTTCTACGTGTTTCTAATTGTACGACGAACTGGTGCGCTCCTGCCGTCTGTCGGGACTGTCTGACAGGAGTTGCCAGGGGCGGGATTATGCGGGCCAAATCCTGGGAACATCTGCCGCGAAAGTATCTGTACAACAGAGACATCTCGGCCACATGTCTGCGATGTTCCAGACTATCCAGATTTCGGGTCAACTCCGGATCGCCGACGAGACGCACAGCCCTCTTCTGAATGGAATCCAGCAGCTTTAGGGTATGCTTCGGTGCGGCACCCCAGATATGTGAGCAATATTCAAAGCACGGTCTTATTTGCGCTTTGTACAGCAAGAGTAACTGCTGCGGTGTATAGAGTTTTTTGTTGCGAAATAGCGCCCCAAGCTTCTGGGAGGCTGATTTTGCGATGTTAGCAACGTGGTCATGCCATGACATATTGCTGTTGACCGAGACACCCAGCAGCCCGATTGACGAGGATGAAGGAATGGTCGATCCTGCCATAATGATGTCAGGGCCCGCTGTATTGGCCCTCTTAGTAAACGTTGCTGTTTGGGTCTTTGCTGCATTGAACTGGACCAAATTTCGGTCGCCCCAAGTTTGAACTTTCTCCAGGTCTTGATTAATTGCTGTAATCTGCTCCTGTCTGCGGTGATGAGTCTCAGTCGCTGGTAAGGGTTTTTCTGATCTAAAGTGGGAGACAAGGGTACTGTCATCTGCAAAACTGTAAACAGGATTATTCGTTTCGATCAGCAGGTCATTAATATAGATGAGGAACAGAGTTGGTGAAAGTATTGCGCCCTGAGGCACGCCCGCGTTGATGGTAAATGTGTCCGAGATGTGTCCATCGACTGCAACATGTAGGGATCGGTTCTTAAGGAAACTGGCCAGCCAGCTGCAGAGAGAGGCGGGCAGTCCCAAGGACGGCAGTTTGTTGAGCAGTCCGTCATGCCAAACTCTGTCGAATGCCTTTGAAATATCCAACGCAATCGCTCGAGACTCTCCGTAGTTTTCAATTGCCCTACTCCATATATGAGTGACATAGGCCAATATATCTCCTGTCGATCTCTCTTTGCGAAAGCCGTATTGATTATCGCTGATTATTCTGTTGCTCTCGAGGTACTTGAGTAGTTGCTGGTTGACTACACGTTCCATGACTTTGGAGATTATTGGAAGCAAGGCAATTGGGCGATAGTTTGAGGGCGTGGTTTTCTTGCCTTTTTTTGGAACAGGTTGCACTCGAGCGACTTTCCAAGAGGATGGGTAAATCCCTTTTCTGTAAGAAAGAGAAAAAAGCCTGGAAAAAACGGGTGTTAGTTCGTTGGCGCAGTTCTTTAGCACGATGGCAGGTATTCCGTCCGGTCCTGATGCCTTTTGCGTATCTAGTTCTTTAAGGATTTTGCGAATATCACGGTGAGAAAACTTGACTTCTGCCATGGCAGTGTTGATGTGCGGTATATTGGGGAGAGTCTTGCCTTGGGGCACGTCTAAGATAGAGTGCGATGAAAACATTTTGGCGAGCATGTTTGCTTTTTCCTTGGCTGTAGTCGCCGTGATGCCACGTTCGTCCGTCAAAGGTGGGAGAGACGTTTTTGTAAAGTTGTTACTTACTGCCTTTGCTACCGACCAGAAATTCCTGGAACCACTGGGGCATTGCAAAAGTTTATTCCTGATC
>MU194794.1:0-16412 GCA_016904865.1 Pissodes strobi | reverse complement strand
ATTTGATTATCAAACTATTTCCTTATCCAAAAATTGTGAAGAATTATCAACTCCTTGTCAAACAATCTTTCGTTCGATATAATTTTCAATTCGAATATTAATTCTATTTCGAAGAATTTGCCAAATAAACATCCTTACACGACCTGATTACCGCCCTGGATTTTGATTTTCCGGGGTTCTTCGGTCTCGCTCGCACTTATCGATGTATCTTTGTCTGATTCGTTACCCGTGTTACCGATAAATGGGAGTGGCTAAATTATATTGTCCAGGTTCGTACTTGGCCCCCGGTATACAAGCAAGAGTTTCGTTAATAAATAGTTCAAAAATATATTTGAAAAAAACTTTTAATTTCACAAATTTTATAACATATTATTATATTTTATACAGGGTGTCACTGTTAAATTTTGAATTATTTTTTTAGTTAGCATTTCTTACAAAAATTAATAAGTTACTTATAGAAAAAGCCCTCCACCCGCCCTACGCCATGTACAGTGTTGCTAAACATACGTTTTTTTCGTAGCTTCTAGAGAACTTCAGGAACTCCGAATCGGGCAAAACGCACCGACTGATCCAGCTGCTGAACAATAATTCCAAAAAGTCGAAGGCCATTATTTAGTTCATGTTCGAGTGTTTTTATAGGAAAGTGGTCCTTCGGTTCTCGTTTCGGGAGAGAATTCCGCCTTATTGTGTACCGGTCTCAAGTAATACATTATATACACACGTACAACTATTTTCAATACGATCACTATTTTTAATGCTTATTTTTTGTATATATTTTTTCGGTCGGTTCTGTTTAGAGAACTTTTTTTTATTTTAACGGGGTTTATGTCATTTTTTCGTAAATTTTCGCCACGTGGGACGTGGTTGCCGTACGTAGATAGACAGCGAACTATGTATCGATATCGATCGAGTGATATCGAATAAACTTCGTAATCTGTGTAAATTAAATTTATTCGTTTCAAATGCCACTCTGAACCAACTTTATAATTTTTTTTTATACAGGGTTTGTTTAATGTTAATATATTAATAATTCCAACAGGAAATTGTATTCTTGTTAGAAGTTGGGGCACTTGGAACATGTGACAGGAGGTGCAAAAAAGGCTTAATTTTTTCTTACTTTTATGTTCTTTATTTCCTCTATTTTTTTCTAAATTTTTACACTCTATAATGGGATTTTGAAAACTATAAGGGACACGAGGTCGGTTAAATTATCGTTAAATATCGCATCTTTGACGCGTCAATTATTTGTGATATATTCAAGTAAAAATTTTAATAAAAAGTAAAATGAACAAAGGAAATTTGACATCATGGCATATTGAAATTTTGACAAATATGTTAATTTTTCCAAAGACCAAGTTAATATTCTTCCGCCTTAGAATATGTCAAATGTCACATTGACATTTGTGTCGAAATCATCCGAGAAAATTTAGACATCTGTCAATGTCATGTACAAAAGGTGGAGCCACTTATGACAGATATACCTAACTGTTAAATTATATTTATCAACAGACGACGCGGAAAAATATTTGACAGCTGTCAGTTCTTCGAACTTATACATATGTCAAAATATCACATTGACTTATGTCAATGTCATATAAAAGAAAATTGACAGCTGTCAATTTAACGGATCTTGTATCTCTTAACCGTTTTATAATTAAGTTTCATTACGAAAAATCGTTGAGTTAATTACAAAGTGTGTGGGTCGCTCAAAAAGTAAACATTTTGAGAAAATCAACGCAAAAATGACAACCATAGTACACGAACTCTGTCTTGGCGAATTGGTGGGCAATATTTAAAGAGAAATTTAATAAAACTGAGCGTTACGCATCGCATGTACGAGTCGGACCAAAAAGGCTTTAGATATTGCCCCGTCTTTGTTTAGTTTATTTAAGTAGCATTAAAACGACTAACTCGTGTCCGCTTTCTATATCCCGGGGAACGTATTATTTCTGATTGCCGTCGGCCGATCTGCTGTGTCAGGGACGTTATTCTCGAATGTAGCTATTTGCATACTAAAATGGTTTTTTCTTGATTTTGCCTTGGGATAGTTTTTGTTGGTTGCGCACCCGGAGCGAGCGGAGGGCCATGCGTACAACCATGTTTTCCCATTGTGCAGCCAACAACGTACATTATTGAGGTTAGGATTTAACATTTCTGCTATATTTAGCCTCTCCTGTATGCACGAGTAATTTTTAACCTCACAAAGAGTTTTGTGATATATCTCCGATTTTGCTAGTTTTCTGGGTATTTTCACTAAATAGGGGCAAAATAAGCCAAAAAAATCGGAGGATCCCCACCATTTGGGTCCCTAAAGTTCAAGTTTTGAGGTTAAAAATTGGTCTAAAACCGTGAATTTACATTACTACTTGACCGGTTATAACGTGAAAATAAGGAATTTTTAACAGCCGACACGTCAGTGTTTGGTACAGGGTTGCCAAAGATCGTACATTTTTATATTAGGGGAGGGCAATGCATGAAGTAAAATATTAATATTTGACAAATATATACATACATATGATTTGTGCATATCTCAGTTAGTCGACTTTACGGATAGTGGATTTTTAATGTATTTTTTTTTAGAAAAAGCATATTTCAAATAGTAGATTTAAGAAAAAAATGCGGAAAATGCATTATGTAAGCCAAAGAAAAATTTAATTCCCATAAAAATCAGCATTTTAGCAACTCTAAACATCGAACCTCGATGGTTTCTGTCAAATTTAAGAAATATTAATGCAGCGTTGCCGAATTATAATAAAATTACTAGTTAACCATTTTGAGAAATTTTGCTTGGAGCTAGCCGTAGCACTGCAACTAATGAACTTGATCAAAATTTCACTTTATGCATGGCCCTCCGCTCGCTTCGCTCGCTACGGGTACGCAACGAACCAAAATTAATAAAAACAATTTTTACAAACAAACCTTATAATGTCATGGCTTTGTTAAAAATTGTGCACATTCATTTTGAAAACAAAAATCACGCTCTTTGACTTGACAAACAAGATGTAACTAGTCAACTTCATTTCTGAAGAAAAGCTTATAAAGCAATTGGCAACGTCGCAAAATTCACCCACAGGCGCTATTAACCTGACGTGTATGTGTCAAAACGAACCAGCAATATGGCTGTCCCGGCTGTCCGAGAATGTCGTAAATACATGAATTTTCTTAATTTTATAGCTTAAAAATGTGTTTCAATAAATATGGCTGCTTTAGTTAGGTTAATCCAGGCCTATAGAAGGTAAAAAAAGTGTTAAAATATTCTGTTTTTATTGAATCTTTATAGAAAAAGTGAAGAAATGACTGTCCTTAATATCGACCGAAACCCAACAGGTACCTACTAACCCAAGGCATGTCCAAATTAATGTTTTTTTTTTCGGCTGATGTTCATTTCTTTCAGTTAATTCGGGTTAGTTCTTGTTGGTTGCGCCCCCGGAGCGAGCGAAAGCCCATGCCCGAAGTGAAATATTTGCCAAATATTATATGTATGTAAGCGAATAGGGTGTTCCATTCGTAAAATAAAATAAGTGCGCATATGAATTAAAAGAAAGATAGAGACACTCATCGTGCACTATTCTTATTACCCAATTTTTCTAAAAACATTACAGGAAACGTTTTAAGAATAAATCCGGCAACAGTGCTTAGCGTCTCGCCGCTGTAGGGAGCCTGATCCCGAACTCGGCTCGTCACATGTTCTTTACATATTTTTTCACTTCATGCGAGGAAAGCAGGAATGTGAAAAATTTGGCTCAGGTAGCGTCTCTAGAACGCAAAGTAATTGAATTAGTTAGTTTTTTGGCATGCCTTGGGTTAGATTTTGTTGGTTGCGCCCCGCAGTGAGCGAAGGGCATTGTATAAACCGTGCCGTTCGGCATAAATCGGGATCCAAGGTTCCCCACAGCGGCGAGACAATAGTGCAACAGTGTGCCTTCTGAAAAATTCAAATTTTAGCTATTGTGGTAAGGGAAGGAGGATGAGGATATTTCCAAGTAAAGTTTAACGTTATTTAATGAGGCATCATCGAAAATAGTAGTAAAACATGGATAAAATAGTTTATTTATACTAACCTTACGCCATTTATCTCAGTTTTTGTTCGCCTTCAACGACATCTCTTCCCAAGAATCCCAACTTTTTTTAATAGGTTAATTGAGAAGTTTGTCTCTGTTGTGGCATTTTCTTAAGTTGCTGCCTTTTTTTGATTCTTTATTCATAGAAACATATAAATATCCGGAGTTCAGGAAAACTTAACATCGTGATCGAACGCCATTTTGTATCGATCTGATCTGTCAACGTATCTTCTTCCCGTTCATTTCTAATTTTTTGGCTTTAACTGTGTGGGCTACTGGCACTTGGTCAAGCGCGTTGTTGCCGATATTTTCCATTCGGGTAATGAATTCGACAATATTGCCGTTCGCATTCAAGAAAGATAAACGAAAAATGCTCGTATACCGACTTCATTCGAATCACTTTGAGAATCGCGCCTGTGGTATTGCGTTGTTGGTTGTTGGGAACTCTTTGGGGCTGATAAAGGAAAACGCCTTTTATTATATTTTTATATATAGTACTGATAGACCTCACCTCGTTTTAAGCAGTCGTGACGTCAATCTTCAATATTTATAAAAATACAGTTGTCGGCCGATGATATCAGAATAATTTTATACAACAAAGAAAGCAAGCGAGAGAGCTACTGGGGAGTGTGGACGTTTAGTTACCATTATATTGGTTTTAGGCAAAATTAATAATGAAAATCGGGTTTTTCGAACACATTTCTCCATAAATGCAGGAACCATTCTAGGTGTTTGGGTTAAGTTTTAATTTGGTGCATCAGATCGAAAATACGGTTTTCCTGCCCGGCCCGATGGGGTACCTGCATCTATATATTTTTTCTTTACGTATATTAAAACGACTAGTTTTGACCAATTTACCTATTATTAATTATCAATGGTAAGTAACATGTCTCTCATCTCCCTTGGTATGATGAAATTCGGTTACCTTTTAATGCTATTTCGGTTTCATTATTTATTCTCACGAAAAGTGATGTTATTTTGTGATTTCTTTTTAGGTTTATAGGTATTTTTACGGATTTAATTCCATATTATAATATTTACATATATAACAAATCGAAATGAATGTAATTTTTGCATTAAACAATAAAAATTATACACTATATTGACTTTTATTCCATGTTTTTTTCACTATAACGAAATAGCAGTGAGCGCTGAATTAAAAAAAAATGGATAAGCAAAGGAAACGAACAATCATCGTTTTGGAAATTTGAGGTTACACCCGATAACTTCTACGATCGACGCGTGACGTCATCTGTTGAAAACCGACATGCGGGAACATGGGGATGGCACGGTTTTTGTCGATTTCATCGGCTATTTTTCAAGAAGGAGTTATAAACCCGGGAATAAAAGATAATATACAGAGTGTCCAATTGAAAACAAAAATATTTTAGAGGTGCCATTGGCCTATAGTTTCTTCGAAAAAAAGAGATGCGAATGCGAGTTATCTGAATTGCTAGGTATTCTATAAAACAATATTAAATAAAGGCAGTGTTGTTGTTACTAAAACTAAAATTTAGGTTGGAACGCGACAAATGATTGACAATAATTTTTGTTTTAATCGCTTGCAACAAGTTTTATGACAATTTTTATAATCAAAATAAACTATTAAATTCCAAAAAAAGAATAAATACACCGCAGTTTTTGCCAGTTTGAGTGTTTTTATTTTTTTTATATTACCCAAGGTCACGCGATGAAATGTTTTTTTTTTAAACGGAACAAAATGCGAAAAAAATCAAGCGACAAAAATAGTATTTATAGTTTTAACCCGAAAATATATAAAAATTGTAAAAGAAGTCAGTGGCGTATTTTTTACGACAATATTGGTTAAGATACCCCTCGAGAGGCCACTGAAGTTAATAATTTAAATCTAGTCGGGGCTAAACAAGCTCTACAAATAACACCACGAATTTTCATTACAACCGTCAAAAGAATATTTAAAAAAAAATTTAGTCCACTACAGTATTACGTGCCTACACAAAATGTTTATTGAAAACTCGCAAAAAAACACTTTTCAAGAACAGACAATTAGCAAAAAAAGCAGATACGAAGCAAAATAAACACAAATCAGACGGGAAACGCTGCTTCTACTTCCGAACGATTTCAACAACTGACGTCACGGCTTTCCCCTTCCGTCTGTCGCGCCAATCAACTACCAACTTTGGGCGTTACATACACGTGAAAATACATAGAAGATTCTATGAACAATTGTTCAAGGAAACAGTGTCGAGCATGCGCAATCATCGTTTTCAACATACAGTCCCGTATTCCCTATCGACGTCATTTTTGTTGTTGTGGGATATTTACGGTGCAATTTTGCAATTAATCTTGGTTGGAAGAGTGAAGTCTTAAGCCTCCTTGAATAATAGACCTTAGGACAACTCGAAAATTCAAAAGAATTTCCTCAAAACATCCAGCAGCCTATCCTCGAGCAAGATCCAACCAATGAAGAGAGACTTGTTGGCACATTGAGGCACTACCCTCCCGGCAACCCATTAACAAATTAGTAAGTTAGATCTGAAATAAAACCAGCGAACTGAAACCTACACAAAAAGGATAGTCCAATCGAGGATTACTTTCTATAATTTAATATCATGTGTGGCACCGAAACTTTTAACTTTTTTGCGCACTTTTTTGTGCTAATAAAACAATGGGATAGTTGGGGAAAAAGGGTTCCATAAACCCTTCATGTAAACAAGAGATCTTGAGCTATGGTCACATTATTTTTAAATTACCTTAAAAAAAGGAAAACATAGTATAGTACATAATATTTATAGTTTTCGGTTCCAAAAATGCTAAAACCTGCATGCTTTTTAAGCTAAATGACGAATTAATTTAATGCCTAAATTTCAGAGTACAGTCCTGACCAAGCTTCGCTAGGCTAGCCAAGGCCAAAGCCTAATCAAGTTTCAACTGCATGTTCTCGTTTGCTTGACCTATTTAGTAAATTTGCGGCACAAATCGTATGTTAGGGGGATCAATTTTCTTTGGATCAGTGCTCCATGCACTGATCTAAAAAAAAAATGAATACGTGAATGGAGCGAACCATCGCATCGTTTAGAAATTTGGCGTTACACACATGCAAAAATACACCAAAAATTCTATGAACGGGTGTTCAAGGAGGCAAGAGTCGAGCATGCAGAGTCGGCATATATTTTATTGTTAAGCGTCTACACGAGTCCTTCCGCCTGACGAGTCCTGGGCTTACGCGGGCATGATAAACACGTTTCTGACAGAAGCCGTATTCGATTCACTACTTTGGATCGATCTAACTGAACTTGGCAAAAGATGGCATTTAAATGTCAATAATCAATCGGCTTTATTTTTTACTTGTTTTCATAATTTTATTTGACCTTGGCTCACTGAACTGAAATATCAGTTCAGTTTCAGTTCATTTTGAACTGGTCTCCAGTCTCAATCGAATACGGCTTTTGGAATCAATTTTTTTAGATCAGAGATATCGAGCACTGATCTAAGAAAATGAATAAGCAAAGAGAACGAACCATCGCATCGTTTAGAAATTTGACATTAAATGCATGCGAGAACATACTAAACATTCTATGAACAGGTGTTCAAAAATACAGAGTCTAGCATGCGCAGTCGGCACGCATTTTATTCCTAAGCATCTACACGAGTCCTTCCGCTTGACGAGTCCTGAGTTTGCGTGGGCGTCATAAACACATTTCTGACAAATAGATATCTTTATGGTCAAGGGCAGGAGTGGCTTTCAGTGGGCCTCGTGGCTCAGTGGTTTGATGCTGTGTTTCTGCGGGTTCAATTCCAGTGGCAAGACATGCTTTTTTTAAGGTTATATTTGTAAAATGTTTGTTTTCTTGATTTTGGGCATGGCTTGGGTTAGTTTTGTTTTGTTGTGCGCCGGAGGGAGCGAAGCGAACGGAGGGCATTGCATGAAGAGAAAAAAAAATACAAATGCAAGCATTGTCATGCGCACGCAAGCCCAGGACTCGTGTAGATGCTTAAGAATAAAATATATGACATCATTTTCAGATCAGCTGATTTACGGAAGAGTGCAGTTAAAAGCGACTAAATCACACTTTGCATTCCACGTATCTTAGCGCATTACTATGTATGTCGAAACGTGATGATATAGTTTGAAGTTCCTGCTAATAAAATCGTTTAAGCAAAATGTGTATTTTATATTTAATTATACATTCGTTTTTAAGGCCAGCTTGTTTGGATCAAATGTGTTGCTTTTTTATTTTATTTATTTTACCAAGATTTAAACGCTTCGTTATACTCAAGTGGCAACACTGCTTCTTGACAGTGACGTAAAAAATATTTTTATCTCATCAAATATATCGAATAAAGGAGGGGGATGATGCGCATTTAAAGATCCTTTACACAAATAGTGCACTATGTAAAAATCGACTTCTCCTATTGGTCGATCCATCTCGTATTACGATATGTCTGCGTGATGCAATCGATTTCTATCAAGAGCTCTAGTGGTGTAGAGGTTTAGATTGTTGGGTCTCACCTGGAAAACGCGGGTTCGAACCCCCGTTGCTTTTTTTTATTTTTTTTTTTAAGATTTTGTTTCTAAACAGCTTTTTTTCTTGTTTGGGTATGTCTTGGGTTAGATTGGGTTAGCACCTAGTTAGTTTCCTTTCCTTGAGCCCCCGTAGCGAGCGAAGCGAGCGGAGGGCCATGCGGATCGACCAATGGGAAAGGCCGATTTTTATATAGTGCACTATTTGTGTAAAGGATCTTATAATGCGGATGATGCGTCTTTCAGACAATCCAACCTTCAACGAAAAACTCCAAAATACTCAGTTACACTTACAGCTAGATCTAGCACGGTAATTAATCAGCCCAATGTATTATTTCACTTCACGCATGACCTTCCAGAGGCTTATAGAACAGAAACTAACCAACACTAACCCAAGGCCCAAGGCATTCCAAAAATGAAGAAAAAATACTTTTTCCAAATATAATCTTAAATTAAAAACAAAACTGACAAGAATTGAACCCCGGGCCGCCGTATCAGAGGTCCAGCATCTAACCACTGAACCACCCACCACCACTGAAGGCCGATTAGTTACCCTGCTAGATCTAGCTCTAAGTCTCAATTGTTGATCGCAAATAGCATAATAGAATAGAAAAAAATATGAATTGAACTGCTTTGAAAGACAATTTTAAATTAATTTTTTTTAATAATTTTTTTTTTGTTTAGGTTCAGCAGACATGTTGTTCATAATAGAATTTCTTTTGTCATTATTTTCTTCTTTTCACATTTTAGAAAGCGTTGATGCCAATTTTACAGCTTGAACTTGGTCTTGATAGTTAGCGACACTGGCTGGATGTCGTGCCGGTTCTGAAACACAACCATATTTTGTAACTCTGGTTGTGGTTAATGTTTAAATTATAGTAATAAACATTCTTTATTAACAGACATGTTGTTCATAATAGAATTTATTTTACTATTATTTTCTACTTTTAACACCAGAGCGCGTTGGTATCAATGTTACAGCTTGAACTTGGCCTTGAAGGTTGGCAACACTGGCTGGATGTCCTATCTGTTCTGAAACACATTCATAATTTGTAACTCTGGTTGTGGTTAATAATTAAATTAAAGTAATAAACACTCTTTATTAAGAAATTCTGAATATATTTCGTTTCGCGACATTTTATATGTTCATATTATGCGTTTTTCACACCATATATTTGAAACCTTTTACCGAAATTTCGACTAGACTAGTCAAGAGTACTACATAAGAAGCGTAAAGTGGTCCCATAAATCACACTTATATTTGATCTCGAAGCGAGAGAGACGAGTCGCGACACCCGCTTGCCTGCATAAATCAACGAGGTTAAACGGGGCTTTAGTTTTTCAAAATAATCGAGCAACTTAAAATAAATCTACAGACGTTAATAAAAATTAAAATTAGTTTAGTTTACTGCAAAATAATTTATTTAAAATTTAGAATCAATCGTAGGTCTTAAGTGAAGAGGATTAATAGGTTTAATAAGATCGAAAAATAACCGGAAATCGGGCCATAAAAAGATGGAAGCTTTTGGTTTTTGAAAGTCAAGTACGAAAAACTAAAAATCTAGCGCCTTTGTTATGTTAAGCCGCTTCGTATCTTGCGGCAACGTTGTTAAGGAGCAATTTTTGACTGGTTTAAGAAAAAATATATATTTTTCTTAAAATCGAAAATCATAATAAATTAGCTTTGATTATGAGGCCAGACATCTTATTTACAACGAGTAGTATTCATTGGCCGTGTAGGGTAGTGTGGAACGACCCTTATAAGCTAAACTGAAATAATCACAAACAGGAATATTTACGTAGTGGCCGCACTGGCAGCAAACATTATTAGCATCATAAGCAAGAAACCGGTAACACGACTCTTCTATAACTAGTGGCTACTTCTTCCGTTGGGCGCCTGGCCAGGCTACTCCCAAAAGTGCGTTCCACTTGTCATCCGAAACGAACAAACAACTTCTCGGACACTTGATTATGTCCAAACTTTGCGCGGGGTCCTAGAATTAGTTTTTTGCAATATAATATGTGATTGAACTATTTAATTTTTAAAGTCACTGAGGAGATGGAAATCTTGTAACTCACAACCCCGTTTTACTACAGCATTTTCGTCAATTCGTAACAATTTTAAGTGCTCGTTACATTAAAAAATCGAGTCATTCGAACCGATTTCCCTCGGACAAAAGAGTAAACGTAACTTTCCGATTCCGTCACCGGAAATTAAAAATCAAGTTCAATTTTAAAGTTAGTGCTGCTCAATTTAGTTCTTTTCCTCAATTTAACTGCACACTCCCTGATTACGAATTGTACCATCCACCTCGGTTACGATTTTTAATATAGAATCCAATAATGTTAATTTGTGTTAAATTATTTCGGCACCAATCATTCTCAGAGCGTATAAATATGCCATATAAAGAAAAATCGGTCTAGTCTAGAACACCTTTTCCCACGGACTCAGGTGTTCTTTCTTGTTCGGTTCAATTTAATTTCGTTGGAACAACGAAAGGAAACGGACACATGAGGGTACAAGAAGAGGGTTACGCGATCGGAATTATTGTTCTTCCTTTTTCCTGCTAATTATAATAAGTTCCCGAGACAACTATTGCATTTTAATAATTAAATACTTTTTTGCTTTCGTACACCTGCTTCTAGATTCTAGAGTAATAAGCTAAAGTGAGTAATGCAGGGGAGGCGTTATATCGTACTTGTAACGAAATTTCGTTTTTAGATTAGCTCACCCCAGTGTCACTTTAAGTACAACGCTAAAATCTGAACATGCCATCTTATTTACGTCAAGTTCAATGTTGCCAACTACTTCCGATAGAAATACCGTACCCAATCCTCACAAGATACCTATTTATAATAAAAAGTATTTTCTCGGGCTTTTTTTTTCAAGCCTTTCTGCTCTGTTTTAGAACTGTGACTATATCTATCGTCGTCTCTATACACGTCACACTTTTCATAGTTTTTATTTTCAAAATGTGAGCAACTAATTCACATAATTGATATGTTGCTAGTGCACTAGACCCAACAGATGGTTTCAGGTGTCATATATCACGTCAATACAAATACTAAACATTCTGTGAACAGGTGTTCACGGAGGCAGAGTCGAGCATGCGCAGTCGTCATTTTCGGATCAGCTGATGTAATGAAGAGTGCAGCGTTAAGAGCTACTAAATCACACTCTGCATTCCACGTTTATATCTCAAGGTTTCACTACCTATGTCGAAATGTGATGATATATTTTAATTTGAAGTTCCTGCTAATAAAATGGTTTAAGCAAAATGTATCTTTTATATTTAATTATAAATTGGTTTTTATTTTAAAGATCAGTTTGTTGAGTGTCTTTGAATAAATTTGATGCGTTTTTTATTTTATATATTTTACTAAGTCTCAAACGTTGCGATATACTCAAGTGGCAACACTGCTTTTTAATAATGACGTAAACAATATTTCTATCTTATCGGTATTGATATAAGAAGCTGTTTTTTACTTAAAAAAATCCTTTTGTTCTGATATCAACCGAAGATTTACGAATAGCCTGGGGTACGGCCACTAATCAGCCTGACCAATAATACATGGCCCTCAGTTTACATATGTCTTTACGCTGCAATGAATTGCTTTTAAGTGCTCTAGTGGTTCAGTGGTCAGTGATAAGGCAACCCGGGTTCTATTCCCGTCGATGTTCTTTAATTTTTTTAAGGTTATGTTTGTAAAAAAAGAGTTTATCTTCAATTTGGGCATGCCTT
The DNA here is from genome assembly GCA_016904865.1 of Pissodes strobi. Taxonomy (NCBI): domain Eukaryota; kingdom Metazoa; phylum Arthropoda; class Insecta; order Coleoptera; family Curculionidae; genus Pissodes; species Pissodes strobi. The sequence continues at coordinate 4,104 of MU194794.1, read as the reverse complement.
GGCTTAGTTTTGTTTGGTTGCGCCACGAGGCGAGCGAAGTGAGCGGAGGACCAAGCGTGAAGTGAAATATTAGACATTCTAAAATGGTAAACAAACGTTCCAAATAGGAAACAAACCAAGTCATTGCGTTATTGGTCAGGCTCATTAGTTGCCATACTGCGGCTAGCTCCAAGTGTAATTTTAGCATAAAAAGAAACGTTTAGACATATTTTTAATATTTGAGGTGGGGTTACTTGTGGCTTGTGGAAGGAATAGAAAATTGGCAACACTGAGTTTGCACTATATTATGCAGATTTGCCAGCTACTTGCATTACATTGAAGAGATTATTTTATAAAAACATTGCACCCAAAGTCGAACGATTTAAGATTGATCTTAAATAGCACAAAAATATCGATGAAAATTACGCTCTCTAGGACTGAGCAAGTAACAATAACTCCCTTTGCAATGGTGGATACTCAATAAACGCTAATAAATTAAAATTTTTGTTGTCGACTGCATAATAATATAAAATCGAGCGCATTCGTCCGCTGCATATACAAATACAACGGCAAACTAAGAATAATATTGTAGCCATAGGATAGGGTAAACGATGTCGCGCTGGCTAAAAGCCATATCGGTTTTCATAGGCCTGAAAGGTTACGGTGGCCAGAATTAGCGCAATAGCTCACTATACGAAATTTCGAAAACCGGTTGGCCACGTTATATTTTTAGCATGGAACTGTGATAAAGTCCAGTATACCCTTACCCATAAGCAATAGCATTCCCGTATAAATGATTTCATGACAAAGATGAGAGTATGAAATAGTATTATTAGAAGAAGAAGCAAATATCAAATATCAAAACTTAATTCAGTGCGTTACAAATACAAGATAGCGCTTAAATTTGTAAAAAATTAATATCAATACGTAGCTGATCGCAGTAACACATTCCTAGCTGTCGATACGTAGTACCAATAGAACGCGGCTTATTCATTATGACGGCATGCGCAAGGGGAACGGAAACCGCAACCTAAATGTTAACTAACAATGTTGTCAATTCCATCGCATGCGCAGCATGATGTATCAGAATTACCCATGTCTTTACAGTCTATTGAATTCCTGTCAACAGATCTTTTAGTGTTTGGGATACGGCGCCGGCGGCCCGGGTTAGATTACAGTAGCAAGACATGTTATTTTTAAGGTTATGTGTAAAAAGCTTTTATTTCTATTTTGGGCATGCCTTGGGTTAGTTTTGGTTGGTTGCATCCCCGCCCCCGTAGCGAGTGAAGCAAGCAGAAGTAGACGTTTCCTGTACCACATCAGAAGGCTTTAGAGCTGCGCGCGCATTACATTATTGACAAACACCATATCTTTAGGGTCTAGCGAGGCGCTGCCAACTGACCCGTAGCTCAGTGGTTGGATATTGAGTCTACGATACGGCGGCCCGGGTTTGATTCCAGTGGTAAGACAAGTTTTCTTTTTATTATTTTTAATATAATGTGTCGAAAGTGTTTTTATTCATTTTGAGCACGCCTTGGGTTAGTTTTGGTTAGTTTCTGTGGATTGTGTCCCCATAGCGAGCGAAGCGAGCGGTGGGCCATGTGTGACGTGTAATATTAGACATTCTTGCCAACAATATGATGCGCGCGCAACTCTGAAGCCCTATGATGTGGTACGGCCAACGTCTTATGCGAGCAGAGGGCTATAGCGAAGCGAGAAGGTAACAAAGCAATTTGGCAACATTGTTAACATTTGAGGTGCAGTTAGCCGTTCCGCATGCGCAACGCAAAATGTCAAAAGTAGATGACAATTCGGATCTTAAAGTGAAATGTGCATGCAATTTCTAAATTAAATTATTTAAACATTGATAATTTCATTTGAGTTGAATTAAAGTAAATTTATGGAAAATAAGGTTTTGAAATATAAACTGATATATTTCGTGTAAAATTGGAAAAACCTGAATACTCTGAAAACACAACTTTCTCGAAAGCTGTTGATTAAATAGGAGATAAATGATGACACGTGACTAACTTACTTCACATACTGAAACTGTTATAAAAGTCATATTTTTTTATATTTTTAGTGTTGTTAGGGTAAAATTGCTGCTGAAGCTTGATACTCACTGAGAAAATATCAGATTTATGTTCATTAGATCATTCCAGAGTCCAGGTTCCAGGTTTTGTTTATGGCGTTACTCCTAGGCACTTGCCAGCACACCCCTCGTCCGGCGCTTAGAGAGAGGCAAAGCTACTCTACTGCTTGTGTTACACTAACTTCCGGTTTGACGAGCCTTGTATTCGGTGGGAACCTCCAGTAAGACGGACCTGTGCCCCGGGTGATTCCCGACTTTTGCACAACTATAAGCTACTGAATTGCACATACAGAAATGGTCCCGCAGGGACATCCGGCCTGGGTACCGGCGTGAATGGGTATTTCTTCTGGCTATGAAAGGCACAGAATTTTTTCTGATTATGAAGCTAATGAAAGGCACAGACTACGCCGGCCAGGACGTCCGGTTCTTCCTCGGGGAGGAAAACGGTCAACAAATACGACACACCTGTATAGTGTTTAAAACCTAACGCACCCCCTACACGTCGGGTTCAGTGTTGCCAACTTAAACTAGTGAAATTGTGATGCTGATATTGATTTTACTTTCTGAAATTATTTAACAAATACATTTTTAAAATGAGCCAAAATAGCTACAACACCATCCCCATGATATCCCACTTAAGTACAAGAAAAACGGTTTTCAGCTTCAATGACGAGACATTAATTATCACTAAAAATATACATTTGCGGATGTTATTTTTCCGGCCTGAAGCTGGATGTGGTTAATTCGTTTGATAATTCCTAATTTCATATATTGCAGTTTGTATTTTCACTTGGGTAAATGAATTATCGAAAATTATCGCATGATTGGCAACACTGGCTGAGCATGGCACGACTGTTCCCAAACGATAATGTCAACCGTTTTGACGTGGCTATTGTTATAGCTACGGACATCTAAGACGTTACAAAAAATACGTCTTACTGAATTCAGTATTTTACAAGGAAATTCCTAGTACGTATTTATGAGCTTAATAAGTATTTAAATTCTCCGGCCTGCATCGTCCTAGCTTACGCCCGTATAACGTATTCGATTTCACAGGCAAAATTCAAATAAACAATGTTTGTCGACGTCGGTGTCTAAAAGCCGCGCGGTTCCATGTTCGACTCCGAAACAAACCAACAATAATATCGGGTTTCGTAAATATTCGTTCCGGCTGCGGAATATTTTCTATATGGAGCTCGAACAGAGACCAGAGACGTACCTCCGGTCACTTACAACTCCGCATTACAATATCTTTTAGAACATTTTAATGTTAGTTTGGGTGCCATAACAAAACTTCCCCTTAAGCCTATACCACATCGTTTCTGCTAATGGCCATATCGGTAGGTTATTTCAAAAATGGCATTGAAAAATAACTGGCTACGCTTATGCATCCTACGCGGGTAAAGATAGCCTCGTCCGCGCTCATCCCCTTCTCGGAGATCAAATTTCATGTTTACGTGCACTTTCTTTCACCTGGAAAACCTTTAACCCACGCCCAAGACGGATGGGACCTTTCAGGCGTTCTCGTCGACACCCCCCCTTGTTTGGACTCTGGTTTAAAATAAGTCAAGGTGTGTCCCATTATTGGCCCTTCGGGACGACTTCTAGAGAAACAATAGATGCCGGAAACGCGCGGTTATTTTTAGGTGTTTTGACACTAATTATTATTCAAAGGACTCTTTTTGAGCTAAGTAACCCATCCATTTTATGGATTCGTTTCAGAATAATGCAAGATGAAACCGGTCAAAGTATAGCTTAGGTGAAAAAAATGAGGATGCCGTATTTTTATTCATAGCCGATAGAAATCGCAGCGAAATACTTCGCTAAGTAGTTCTTCATTCTTCGATTGTACAGAGGGGAAAAAACGTAAAATACCGCCGTCTCCGGAATGAACTGAAGCGTGCAAACGCGGCTCTTTCGCAAATAAATCCCGGCACAATCGCGCACTAACATCTTCATAAATACATCTCGGACTACTCTCGTTTTAAGGTTCACTTATCTTTAACGGCTACCATCGTTTACATGTGTGTGTG
>JAEQML010069037.1:0-17793 GCA_016904865.1 Pissodes strobi | reverse complement strand
TCATAGGTAAACCTTCATAAATTGTTCATATTTTTTACCCATGCACGAACAGGGTTTTCCCCAAGGTTTTCCCGTGTATTTTGGAGTGCTGTAAAAAACTATAAATTACCAAAGTTGAAGTATTTTTTCACCACTGATAGTTCGTTTGTTACCGATTCCGAATATTCCAGTTTTGATATACATATCTATCTTTACAACTGACTGAGAAAAATTACAAAACCTGTGCTATAACTTGTAATGCATTTGACCAACACATTACTTTATTGGCGTCCTCTTTCTATCACTTTAATGTTATACAACGGGGTTTTGTCATTTATCTGAGTTAATTTAAAATATAGAGGTATCAAGCTTGGTATATTCGAAACCAGTGACGAACGGACTACCTTATAAATGAACTATATACCGGATGATCCATTTAAAAATCGAAACTTGATATACAGCTTTGCGATGTTCATTTATTTGGTGTACTAAAAAAAATTGGGGTTCATTTAAACCGGTACACCTTCGGTAATTTAAAGTTTTCTCTAGCTTACAAATAAAAAGCTTTTGAAGTTTTCCAAAATATATGGGATATTGCAATGGAAAGTCAATCTTTATTAGCAACTCTAAATTTAAATCTAATAGGAATTAGAGTATTTTTATAATGCGATTTAGTTTTCATGAACAAATTCACAAGCTTAGGAGAAAAAATAACTTATATTTAAATAAGATTTATATGATCGTGTAATACACTAAAAATAAAAAAAGTCCAAAATTAAACTTATACAGGGTGTCTCATGGTCGATGGTACCTTAGACGTTTACGGAAAACGGGACATTGGTTTGTTCTCAAAATTTGGCTACTTAAGTAATTGCTCCTGATCTATCGATGTAAAATATTTTTGGCGATGCAGCGTTGCCGCCTATACCAAAAAATGTCAACACCTTTGATATTTCAAATGAGACACCCTGTCTACGATTGCATTTTTGGATTCGTAATTACCTGCTGATTATTTTTGAAACTTGAAATTTTGAGCGTAGCTTGCCAAGGTCCTGTGTGTTAGTTTTGTATAGAGAAGTTTGTTCTGCGTTATACAGAGTGGCCTAAGATTCGTGATTTTACTGCTAGATACAAAAGTGGTTAAAAGTGTATTTTTTTAAATGGAACATATTATCAACTAACCTGAAAGACAATCAAAATCCCTTTCAAATATATCCATATTAATATACCTAAACCTAAATAGTAAGGTTTCGGAAATAAAAGCAAGTTTCAGTGTAAAAATCGGATTAATTTGGCATATTTGTCTTAGATAGCAATGAAATGATATGATGAAATATGTCATTAGGAAAATTTGGCAATTAGTGCGTTATTAGTGATACATTTGCGCGTTTCTTAAGGAAAGCGGCTCGAAAAAAAAATTGAAATGGAGGGAAATAACTATTCAAATGAGGTGTTGATGAAATTGTTTATTCTTCATGGACAATGTGATCAAATTATAGGAAGAACATGCAGAAATATCAATGAAATGTTCCCCGATCTACAACTAATGAACAAGAGAAAGTTTGTATTAACAAAATAATTTCAGAACGTCAAATAACATAAATATTTACAATAAAGCAACAAATAACAATACAAAACAGAAACATATTCGATTAATATTCTAATAAATGTTCAAAATGACCACCAACGACAAATATTTTAGAATCCTGATACTCGGCGATTCAGCTGTCGACGCGTACGCGACGAGCGCGGTTTTCTCGCGCGCCTGCTGCGAGCCGTGTAGAGAGACGCGACTAGCAAGGTGGATCAGTGTTTTTGTGTGAAAAACATGTCGAACAAGGAGAAAGATGCAGTATGTTTATTGTTATGCGGTGATGTGATGTTCAAGGCCGTATATAAGGAGGGGGGGGTTTGAACCTCCCCCATGGCTCCAAAATATGTTTTCCTCCGGCGGCCCTGCGGGACTTTTAACTTAATTCGCTACAAGTTTTCTTCCTAACTAACCTAACCCACCCCATGGAGAACGCCTAGCTACGGCCCTGGTGATGTTCATTGTATCTCATTTAATATTTAAAAAATAATGAAAATGGTGGCGTAGTGAACTATAAAAAAGAAGAACAGGTCAGAAGGTAATGAATGATTTGAGTCTCTAGCACATTAGTGGACATTACCAAAAATTTACAAGAATGATTCCAACTGACTTTAAAAATCTATTAGTAAAAATCGGACCAAAAATTTCCAAAAAATATACATATACGAGGCAGCCAATTTCAGCGCAGGATAGGTAATAATCAGCAAACAAATCCAGTATTTTATTAATTTAAATATATTTTTTAGATTAGCTGTCACATTAATTTTTAGCGACAGGGGATTCCTATACCGTATAAATCTATAAGTTCTAATTGCACTTCTTCACTGATTTCAGTGATTTCTCGTGCGATTGCTACGCGCCTAGTAGTACCCGTCCACACTGCGCCTCGCTCTTTCTTTGATCTGCCTTCGAAAAACCGATAGCAGACGGGTAGGGACGCGCCTCGAACAAACGGCGCCGGCGCTAGCGCCGCTCGGAAGGTAGTTCTCGGAATTTAACCGTTCATGGTAGATGAGAAATTTTATTTTATCATATTTAAGGAGGCAAAGAACGTTAAAATTAAATTATTCCTGAAATCCCATTTCCTTGACAACATGTGGATTTTTTCTATTAAAAATGCCCTTCCGGGAAAATTTAGCTTTGTCTGTCCAAATTAGTTTCTTAAGCAAGTTAGGATCTTCTTGGATGCGGATTAGAATTGTTTCACAAAATTGTACCCCACTTTGAAAATCTTCTGGTTTCAGGGCTTGAACTTTTGTAAAATTGTATGGATGCATGACATGATTATTAAGGAGCCTGTGAACAGGGGCAGGTGTTATGCCTAAATCATCTTCTGCACTTCTGGTAGAAGCTTATCCCCAAATAAGCATGAGAATAGGCTAGAGCATTTATGATGATGTCTTCATCAGAAGTTACAGGCTTCGGTAAATGTGGTTCCAATGTTCTTCCAATAATTTGGTCACATTGTCCATGAATAATAAACAATTTCATCAAAACTTCATTTGAATAGGTATTTCCATCCATTTCATGTTTTTTCGAGTCACTTTTCTTAAGAAAAGCGCAATGTATCATTAATAACGCACTAGTTGTCAAATTTGTCTGATGACATGTTTCATCATAACATTTCAACGCGATCTAGACAAATGTGCCAAAATAATCCGATTTTTACAGAAACTTGCTTTTATTTCCGAAACCGTACTATTTAGGTATAAGAATATAATATATCATTTGAAAGGGATTTTGATTGGCTTTCAGGTTTGTTGATAATATACAGGGTGTTCCATTAAAAAAACACTTTTGACCACTTTTGTATCTAGCAGTAAAATCACGAATTTTAGGCCACCCTGTATAACGCAGAACAATCTTCTCTATACAAATCTAATATACAGGACCTTGGTAAGCTCCCCTCAAAATTTCAAGTTTTTATGAATCCAGTTACCGCAGTAATAAACATTTAATTACAGCTATGATTTGACCAAAAAGTATGGAAAATTATTAATACCTCGAAAACCGTCAGGGATGGGTATGGGAATGTATTAGGCAAAAATAATCAATAGCTAATCCAAAAATGCAATCGCATACAGGGTGTCTTATTTGAAATATCCAAGATGTTGATACTTTTTGATATAAGCGGCAACGCTGCATCGCCAAAAATATTTCACATCTACAGCTCAGGAGCAATTACTTAAGCAGCCAAATTTTCAGAATAATTCAATGTTCCGTTTTCCGTAAACGTCTAAGGTATCATCGATCGTGGACACACTGTTTAATACAATTTGTACCTATATAATACACAGTTGCCATACAAAGTCACATAAATTGTTAAAAATGACGACCTCTCCTCTATACATAATTTTCTAGTCCTATCGAGGTTCTGAGTTTCTGGTATTTAATCTGTCTTCATTTCTGATATCTCTGTCCTATTTCTTTTAAATTGACAGGTCGAGTATTATATAAAATTCACTTTTAAGATAAACGTCTAAGCAATCGCATCTTTCATTTAAATAAATTTCCATTTTCTTAGAAACCAAATTATTTAGGTTCATATCAAGGAATCCAGTGCTGTAGGGACACTTAAATTTTAAATGCAAATATCTGGAAGACTGTGGGAGATAACTATAGACGTATAAACATTTTCTAAATCAGGATGAAATGTATTTTGGAGTTGGTATCATTTCCGTTCAAACCGAAAGCTGAATCAAAAATCAAAATATATAATAATTGTTATAAAATGTGTTTTGTATCGATATCACCTAAAATATTCTGGGTGAGAAAATTTAAAAAAATATATTTTTCTGCTATATTTGATTTATTTGTCGTTCAATTCTTTTTTTCATGATATATTCGTAACCCAAAGGATAGAGTGGCATGCATTACATTTTGTAATCCAGCCGTAATTTCAATATTTTAAATAGAAAAGTCGTAGTGTTTTACCTAAATTGGCATGTTTTTTGATCAGATCGAACAAATTAGCATCATAAAGCTGTCAAAAAGTTTTTTAAATGGAATTCTGGATATAGTTCAATTAGCTGAGAATCCGTTCGTTACAGACGCCGAATATACCAGGTTTGATACTTATATCTCTAAAACTAACCGTTTCGTAATATTAGAAATACGACGATAAATAATAATGATTTGATCTAATGCATTCACCTTAAGGCACAGTTTTTGTAATTTTTCTCAGTTAGCTTTAAAAGTATAGGTATTAAACCGTGTATATTCGGAACCAGTAACACAGAACCTTCGATAAATTACCCATATACCATACCATTTAAAAAACCCAAGTTAATATTTTTGAGAGCTTTGCGATGCCCATTCTAATAAAAAAAATCCTGGCGGCTCATGAAAAACCCTACAACTTTTGTATAATATTTGTCTATTACCTGAATTTTATATACGAAAGATAAGAAAATAAAATCGAATGAGCCGCTTACGTGAAACAAGTATAATACAATTTTTCCTAGAATTTTAATGCCTACTGCTTTTCAGCAGCTAAAATCTACTTAGCACATTTTTGGCACATCTCATTTTTCATTAAAGATTTTTTTTTAAATCAATTACTCTAATAGGCACCAGTACTACGAGGGTATGCTACAGCAGAGGTTAGCTCAGTACCGTTCCACAGTAGTAGTTCATATTTATCTTCCGCAAATGCAAAAATATGGGTTTTTGAACTCCTATATTTTAATCGATTTATTAAACATTTACTACCAGTACTACACTGCGCAACGTATTTAAGGCACAACCAAAATTTTATCTCTATTTTGATATTATGTATTTTTGAACCTTGTTAGATTTTATTGGTGTTTTCTAGAATCGTAGGTTTTTTTCCTTAAGAATATCACTGCCTTTATGGTTTCGGTTAAAAGGGTAATTTCGGTATTATACCGGGTGTTATAGAGATATTTTGTTTTTTTCCGAAAATTCGAAACACCTTGTAGTGTATACTAGTGATGGGCTTATTCGAATGAAAAATAACCTGTTATCCGGTTATTAAAATAATCTGTATTATTCGGTTTTCATTCCACAAGTATTCGAATGAAAAATAACCTGAACCTGATACGCACGAATTCTAATCCGAACACGAACTACCAGGGAACAAGCCTCGTCGATCCGTCGAATGATCAACGAGCAAGGAGCGGTTTTAATTTAGTTATGAGTTATGAAGCAAGTTTCGAGGTTTTAGCTCGAATAAAAGATGAGTTAAAATTTCAAATGTACCGGTAGGATGTGGAATGTGGAAGCCGAACTTGGGGGGGTTGAAAACTAGCGAATATTAAGTTAAGATTACATAATTTACTTCTATTGCGTACCTAACATAAAAAAATATCCAATTTTCGGCACCTGAACGCCTAAAAAGTGCAAATACAGCAATTTGTTGACATCTTCAAAGAACCAAAATAAAAGGGGGTCCGTTTTGCTCCGCCCGGCCGGCCGATATTTTTTTTGCGATTAGCAAGCAGCCTCACATATTTCTTATTTCTTTCATACACTTCTTCGTAATGAATACGGCCCGCTTTCCAATAAATAATACCAATTATCACCTAATGTTTGTTTAGTTTTTAGGTTATATATTGGAATTTGAATGTAGGAGCAATAGAGCAATACATAAGTCTTAATATAACTATAACAATATAATATGTACTATTAATTATTAATATTATTATGGTACTATAAATACATCGCCAGAGAGAAATACTTTTTTTGCAAAGTAGATTATTAATAACTATGTTCATTACGTGTAATCAACACATCCAAGAATCATATTTTGGAATTTAAGTATTATTGATTCAAAAACGTAAAATGCTATTTATTTTATTTTTTTCATTAATATTGCGTAATCAAATATTTACTCGTATTCTATTGTTATTTATTAAGTCATACTTAATAAGACAATTACATCAGAGCTACGAATACGATGCCAATGACGCTGAACCTCCTTGCTAACCGGCTGCGATCGCTAACCTAAATTTATTCGAATGCTTATTCAAATTATCATTCGGTTATTAATATCATTTGAACAGAAATAATTCGGTTATCAAAATAATTCGGTTATGCCCATCACTAGTGTATACTGACCATTGCAAGTTATTTCAATTATAGCCAAATTGTAGCCACATGATTCCCTTACATTTTCTTTTTTTATTCATTGGTTTATCTTCATTAAATACACTGTTTTGAAATACCACGGGTTTTGAGTACATTTTTTTATCGGAAAAGAGAACATTGTTAGCAGGCTATGGAAACCGAAACTTCAGAAATGACAATGAAAGCAGTTTTTGTTGACAGTTCAGCAATAATTCGGCGATAATGGAACGTCAGTCCAGAAATTTATCTCGTGATGAGGCAGTTACATTACATGGTAGTTCAAGGGTACAGAGAACAAGGTGAACATTCGATGGTCGTTTTTAAGAGTAAATGCTGTAAGACAACGATTTAAAACTGCAAGAAATTTAAGATCTCAACTTCAAGACTCAGGTGGTTCGCTCATATGCGCTCAAACTGTGCACCGACGACTAAGAGAAGCAAACTTAAGACCCAGAATTGCTGCTTGAGGACCCTCATTAACAGTAGATCATCGAAGGGCCAGATTAAGTTTTGCTAATGAACACGTTAATTGGTTGGAGGCAGATTGGGAACATGTTCTTTGGACTGATGAGTCAATGTTCAATTGGTTTAATTGTGATAGACATATCCGCCTCTATATATGGAGGTGGATCCGTCATGGTGTGGTTTTAAATGGGAATATGAATTCTGAAAGGTACATTCCAAATATTCTTGAAGAAGATGTTGTGCCTTATGCACCCTATATAGGACCCAATTTTCTGCTTATGCATGACAATATGCGCGTCCCCACACGAGTCTTAACGTAAGAAATTATCTCGCTGAAGTTGGAATAAATTATATAGACTGGCCAGCCCGTAGCCTCGATCTAAATCCCATTGAACATGTTTGAGATATTATGGGCAGGCGGTTACATAGTCAAGGACGACTACCACAAAACTTACAAGAATTGGGAGAACGTTTGGTCAAATTGTGGAACGGGTTAGGTGAGAATGAAATAACTATGGCCCTTAGTTTTAAGTATGAATCAAAGATGTCGGGAGGTCATTCGAGCCAGGGGTGGAAATCGAAATACCAGATACTGATTGTTTACTTACTTTAATTTTATGTGTTAAGTTATTTACTGTTGTTGCGTTAATTAAAGCAATTCGTTCATTTTGGGTTGTTGTTATTTCAAGTTTTCATTACATTTTTTCTAAGACCTGGAATCGCTTTCAATAATTAAGATATCGAAGGTAACAAAAGTATAATATCGGTATTCATTTTAGTAATTTAATAAATAAATGACTACGTGACAAAAACATGTAGGATATTAAATTTAATAAAAATCACGTTGATCTAAAAATTGTGTATTTAATGAAGTAACAGAGATAAACAAATGAATAAAAAAAAGAAATGTAAGCGAAGCAAGCGGTTACAATTTGGCTATAATATTAACAACATAACATTTTACCTTAAAATTGTTTGGGTTTTCTCTCCAAGTAAAGCCGCTTGTCTGGCTCCAGGGTGTAAACAGCACAAGTGCTAGTTAAGTGACCCTAACGAAGCTGCAAAAAATCAACGGAAAAACGGGGAAATACTCAACGTTTCGGGAAACAAAACTGCTCCCGTTGGCGTTGTCAAGAACGAAAAAATCTAAAAATGAAAATGGTTAGTAAATACAATAAAAAAATACAATAAAACAGTAAAAAGCTCTTGCAGATTGTCAAGCTTTGAACTGACTTTGACAAGATGACAATTGTAATACCATATCATTTAATTACTGGTTACTGGTCTTTAGTGTGATATTGAGGTGTTATTTCGTAAACTAATTTGTTTTTGAAGTTTTATATATCTATAATTTGGTGTTATTCGCCTTAGGAAGAATTTAATGATTTAATCATTAATGTTTGTTCTATTTTAGAGATTTAGAAAATAAACATAAAAAGCTCAGTAACGTAGCTAGGAAATCGCGGGCCCGTGTTCAATATATTTTCGGGCCCCTCCCTCGCTATAAATCTATTAACTGTTCATATAAAATAAAACATTTATATTAGGTCATTACTAATATATTTTACAAGGAATTGATATAATTTTAACATAAAGCATATAAGTAAATAACATAACGTAAAAAACAAATATACAAAATAAAAAACGTTGCAGTATTAATTTAAAAGAATTGCTTCTTTCTCACTCTTTCAGAAGCGAACTGTTTAATTGATTCTGTAACGTCCAAACATTGTGCAATTTCATTTTCGATTGACAACACGGCCAATGACGAAAGCCGCATCTGACTCATACGATTTCTTAAATATGATTTTATTATTTTTAGTTTAGAAAACGATCTCTCTGCTGATGCCACGGTTGCTGGTTTAGTCAAATACAAAAAACATGCTGTAAGGATATCGATAAAACTTGAACTTGACGACCAAGTTTTCAGTTATAAATTTTGATAAACTAAAAGCGTCATCAATTTGTTGTATATCTGCCTTAAACAATGCTCTGAAACTCTGAACGACAAAATCTGGTTTTGAAAGTTTTCTGAAATATCTTCAGGGTATTTATTCTGAAACATCTGTGCTTCCTGTCGCAATTCTGCATCGGAATAGTTAGAAAGTACAGATTTCGTTAAGATTCTGAAGTTGTTTACCATCACTTCCTGCAAACCGGTAATTCTTCTGATAATCTGACTTATGATAATATCAAGTCTTGTAAAAGACATTACTGTGAAAAAAAATCTTCGTTTGTTTCTACGACATGGTGATTATTTGTTTCGTTAAAATGTATTTTTGGTCGCCTTATTCTTTTACTACTAAATTGTGTTATAATGCCCCACTCAATAGAAAGATTATCAGTTTCATTTTTCTTATTTGATCAAAGTGATTTCTAAGATTCGTGATGTTCTTAAGTATCTTTTTTAAAAGCTTCGATGCTTGGTGCACATTTTGTTTTTTACTCTGCAAGACCTTTGAAACCACATCTGAGATATTTAAAATCGTACTTTCTAAAACCATTAAAAATATTGTTGTTCTAATCGATTTAGCTTCATCCACTTCTGTTTTTTTATTAGATGTTAATATAATATTTGCCAACGTTTTGTGGACATCGAAGTACCTGTATTTCAAAGCTCAGAGCATCGTGTCGGGATGACCAACGTGTTGGATTTAATCTTTTCATGTTTTTGATCTAGGTTTAGAACATATTTTTTCAAGAATCCCCCACCTACTTATACTTTGAGAAAAATACACGTAAATTTGTTCCAGAAAGTCAAAAAAGTTGCGGATTTCAGGAACACTTTGTACGCAGTCATTTAGTACTAAATTAAGGTTATGAGCAGCTCAATGGACGTATGTTGCATTGGGCACCACTTTAAAAATTCTCCCTGAACTCCACTATAAATGCCGATGCCGCTCATATTGGCTGCACCATCATATCCTTGACCTCTTATTTAATTAAAAGATAATTTAAGTGTTTTTATTTAATAAGTTTAAAATTGTGTTAGACACATATTCGGCGTTTTGTTCTTCGATTGTAAAAAATCCTACAAAAGATCCACATACTTGAATATCGGTTGGATATGCATTATCTGATCTTCTAACATTCTTGCATAACGTACAACCAGGCTTAATTGACCAGTGTTTGCTATATCTTGTGTGGTATCAACTATTATTGAATAAAATGCTGATTTGAAATGGTCGTTTTGTATAGTTGCACTAAGATACCTATAATTGATCGTTTTTGCCATCTTTCTAATTAGTCGAAGAGAATTGAATCATATTTACTTAGGAGCTTGATCACGGAACGAAAGCATCCCGGATTAGCTGCATCATCCCTGCGAAACGGCATATTGCACAATGATTAGCGATACATTTATAACTCGTTCTAAAATTTGAGCCCATTTGGAAATTGTTTCGCGTGTAATTCTTTCTTCGTCCACATCAATAGTTTGTCTCGTTTTCCATTTGCCATAAATTGCACAACATGTATTATGTTCCTCAGAAGCTTAATGTATCTTCAAAGTTTGATTTAATTGCACGCAGTCGTTAAATCCATCTGCGATAGATCCTGTTTTCACACCTCTGGTTCTGGCAAATAACTAACATGGCTGTCAATAACATTTATCCAAAATTGAAGAATAACACAACCACATCCGGTGTGTTACTATGCCACTTTTTGATCGAATTGTGTAATAAAATGTTGAATATGATCTATTGTTTTTATTCAATTTGAATGGACAAGGGCGACAAGGTCCTAATAATATGTTTTCTATTTGCATTTGTCAAATCACGGCAGTATATCGATTTTTTTTCTAGTTATTAGAAATGTTACCTAAGCTTTTTTTTATAATTTTACGGGACACCAATTTTCTATTTATATTAATTTATAAAACCTACTTTTAATTTCTGTGTTTGCGAGATGTCTTGCGGGCCCCTACGGGCCCGGGCCCGTGTTCGACCGAACACGTTTGAACACTGGTAGCTACGTCACTGAAAGCTATCCATCTATGTTGGGGTTTGGAACCTTCGGCAACATGCACTAAAACTGAGCATTATCCACAATACCGAAACAAAATTTATGCACTCGACGCGCGTTTCGCTAACCATGTTAGCATCATCAGGAGATGATTAAGACTGCATTGCATTTTGAAAACAGTTTAACATTTTTACACAAATGCAAAAACAACAACTTGATTCCTAAAGGTTTAAGACTTAAAGCACCATACTACAACCAAAAAACCATTAAAAAAATCTTAGAAGGAGCAAGTAGTGCGCTATTACGAGAAAGATTACAGTTTCATAGATTTAATAATTATAAAATGGAAAAAGAAATTAATAATTTAAAATTAAATTTACAAAATCAAATTTTACCAATTGATTTTAATCACATTTGCAACTGTGTTCATAATAGTTATTTAATAAATTTTGATAAACAAAAACGTATTCATATAAATAAATTTAATAAACATATTCAAGAAAAATTAAACAAAGAAATTTCTAATGCCAAAAATAACGACTTTATTGACAAAACTGTAATCAATTTGTCTAATAGGGTATTATCTAATGTTGATAAACTTCTTCTTTCTAAAGGTTTAAATTACTCAGTTACTCCTAAAATCGTTCCTAAGTTTGATATCATTTGAGCAATTGAAGAAACAACACAAAACTTACCAGAAGAACATCAAGACGAATTTAGAATTAGAACCAAAATCACATTAGAAAAACCATTTAAAATTAAACAAAATTTAACATACACAGAACAAAGAGCATTACAGTCATTGAAAAGAGATAACACTATTAAAATTCTTCCAGCTGATAAAGGCAAATCAATGAATTGTATTACTTACGATGAAAAGATCTCTTTTAAATGATGGTAATTGCTCAATACTAAATAAAGATCCAACAGAACGTATTGAGAGACTGATATACAATACACTAAAAAATCACATCAAATCAGTTCGATGATATAGAAAGATTTAAACTAACACCACACAATAGCAAAACATCTCATTTTTATGGAGTACCAAAAATACATAAACCAAACATACCTTTACGTCCAATAGTAAGCTGTATAAATTCACCAACACACCCCATTGCTAAATATCTACTCAACATTCTTAATACACTTGCAAACAACACTAGCTCATATATAAGAAATTCAAACATTTTTTAGAAAAACTATCACAAATTAATTTAAGTCCTAATGACACCCTGGTGAGTTTTGATGTTGTTAGTATTTTTACAAACGTACTTGTTGATAAAACTTTAAATATTGTAAGAAATAAATTAGAAAATGATACTAACCTTAGTGAACGTACAAAACTTAATATTGACACCATTCTCGAATTACTTACTTTTTGCGTAAAAACTACATACTTTCATTACAATACTAACTACTATCAACAAAGCAATGGTATGGCTATGGGTTCGCCTCTATCACCTTTATTAAGTAATATTTTTATGGAAAATTTTTAATTAAATTTTGTTGAAAATTATCAATATAAACCTGTCATTTGGTGGCGTTATATAGATGACATTTTTTCAATTTATCAATATAACGAACATTTTCTTGACGATTTTCTAAATCATATTAACACGAAAGAACCTACAATACAATTCACTATAGAAAAAGAAATTAATGAACAACTTTCATTTCTTGACATTTTTATAAAAAAAGACTTGAATAGTTTCGAAACAAAAATATACAGAAAACCAACACATACAAACAGATATTTAAATTTTAAATCAAATAAAAAAAGGGGATTGTAAAAAGTCTATATGATCGAATGAAAATAATTTGTAATAATCAAAATTTCAACACAGAAAAATAATTTTTGAGCAATGTTTTGATTAATAATAACTATCCCATTGAGTTCATTCAAAAATGCTTTATAGAGTTTGAACAACCAAATATTAGACAAAATCAAAATAGACCTATTACGAACCTTTTTATTCCTTATATTCCTGGTTTATCAGACAAAATAAAACGAATAGGTAATAAATTTAACATTCGTACTATTTTCAAAACAGAAAACACCCTTAGATCCAAACTAACAAAAACAAAACCACTCAATGAAAATGAAACTACTAAAAATGTTATCTATAAAATACCATGTGAATGCAATAAATTTTATATAGGTGAAACCTTAGACCATTATCAAAACGTATAAAAGAACACCAAACTTAGATTAAAATACACAATTCCACAAATCACATACTCGTATTTGTCAACATGCAATCACAGAATACAATGGAAAGCTTCAAGTATTTTAGCAAAGGAGCCTTCATCTAAAAAACGTAAAATTAAACAAAGTGCTTTAATTTTATTAAATAAAGATAAATGTGTTGCTTCAACTTCTGTTAGTTTTAATAGCACCTGGTTACCTTTGCTAAAAACTGAAGTTGATAAGGGACACTTAAAAATTAACTAATCCTTTCAACAAAAATCATTAAATTCTTCCTAAGCGAATAACACCAAATTATAGATATATAAAACTTCAAAAACAATTTAATTTACCAAATAAC
Organism: Pissodes strobi; assembly: GCA_016904865.1. NCBI lineage: Eukaryota > Metazoa > Arthropoda > Insecta > Coleoptera > Curculionidae > Pissodes > Pissodes strobi. Next base: position 4,158 of record JAEQML010069037.1, on the reverse strand, counting down.
ACCTCAACATCACACTAAAGACCATTAACCAGTAATTAAATGATATGGTATTATAATTGTCATCTTGTCAAAGTCAGTTCAAAGCTTGACAATCTGCAAGAGCTTTTTACTGTTTTATTGTATTTACTAACCATTTTCATTTTTAGATTTTTTCGTTCTTGAAAACGGGAGCAGATTTGTTTCCCGAAACGTTGAGTATTTCCCTCCTTTTTCCGTTGATTTTTTGCAGCTTCGTTATGGTCACTTAACTAGCACTTGTGCTGTTTACACCCTGGAGCCAGAGCAAGCGGCTCTAATTGAAGAGAAAACCCAAACAATTTTAACCCTTAATTAGGCGCGCTGGTGTATTTCGTACACCATTCCGAATAAAAGTTCCAGGATTTCGCTAATAAGGCATACCCCACCATACCGCTTCGTGTACCTTCCCGGTTACATGTCTTCTACAAGCCCTGAAAGGATCAGAATGCAGCGACGCTCCGTAAAGTGATAGTCTAGTGACAATTTGAACTTGGTGCCTAAAATACACCACGCGACCAATTATGTAGGTAATAAACTTGCTCTATGTTTGTATGTAAACAGCATAGCCAAAAACATCTCCAGTGTTCAAACAGAAACAGTGACATATCTGAAGGTGAATAATTTTATTACAACGTTTTCTAAAAACTATTTTTAATTTCTTGTTTAATATTTTATTTTTAAAATTGTTTTGTACTACGGCGCTTTTCATTCATTTTATCTGTATAAAATTAGAATATTGTTGAGTTTTGTATTCCTAACCGTATTAAAACATCGAAATAATGCCTCGTTTTTTTTTATACGGAAAAAATCTGCTTTAATAACATAGGAAATATGGTGTATAAAATACACCGCGCGACCAGCTATGTAAAATTTTGTGCGCGCCTAACTAAGGGTTAAGGTAAAACATGAATCCTCCACAACAATATAGAACATATCAACAACATAACATCTTATAACACCCGGTATAATACCGAAATTACTTTTTTAACCGAAACCATAAAGACTGTGATATTCTTTAGGAACAAAAACTACGAGTCTTGAAAAAATCTATAAAAACTAACGATAAGTTTCAAAAATACATACCTAATATCTAAATTGAGACAAAATTTTGGTTGGGCGTTAAATAAGTTGCGCAGTGTATAATAAGATTCGTTAAGGTAGATATTTTTGCGTAAGATCCCATTTTTTCGCCAATCAAAATGCAACATCACAATAATATTCGTTCAATATCAATCATTACGTTGAAATTTATGAATTGTGACAGTTCATAATGACTATTTATCTAATACACTTTGAAAGGTAAAATACTTATTTTTAATGATTATGACTGGTTGTAAGACAACTAATAGAGTATGCAGCTCACATTTAACGACTATTAAAAGATACGCTCCTTCATTATGACACTCGTCTATGGTCGGGACGTAATTCTAATATTCGTGCCTTAATAGCTGCCATTAAATGCTCGGTGCATAGTTTACTATTAAGGGTATTTTATTTTAAAGTAAAACTGAAATTTATGACTTAACAGTGTTATAGTATTTTATAATTTGCGAGAAAGTTTCGGAAACAATTTAGAATTTCTTTTTATTAAGGAAAATGTCTTTTGTGAAATAAATTAAATTATTTATGGATTGTCTACTTGATAGCCCTATTTACATCAATAAATTTCGTGTAGCTTGACTCACATTCGATAGAAGATTTTCTTAAAATTGATATACATAGAATATTCAACTTTAAATTTTTTACTGGCATGGCATTGATATTTTTAACAGTTGTATCAACAGCATGGTATCCTTGGCTTTTTTGACATAGGGTCCTAAAAATTGTGTAGTCGGCTTTTAGTTCCGAATACAGAAATTAAATGATTTTATTGGGCATTTTAACTAAAACTATCGACTAAAATAAAAATGTCCGTGTGATACGAGGGACAAGTTTGGTAATTCATCTTACGCACAAAGGGCCTTTGTGACTCTCAGCACATTTTGTGTGATATTTTCTAAATTCTCATAATAACAATATAACAAATATATAGGACTGTTTTACTCAAAAGCTTAAACACAGTATCCATGAAAAGATCCACTAATAAAATACTACTTTTATTTCTTTCTTTAACTAGATGCATTATTCAAAGAGAATGGTTTAAGTTACCTTACTATTACAGTTAATACATTGTTTTACTATTTCTTGACATTTATGATAGGTTCTTTCAAAGGGAAGGATTACATTCTGAGAGGACTAATCAGCCTAATCAAGAAGAAACCAGACGCTACCAAAAGAAAACTAGTGATGTCACTGGCAACCAAAGGACTCATCGCACTCAAAGAGTAGAATACAGAGCCAGTCATTCGAAAATTATTGATGATTTTAGGTACTCCTACCGGGAGCCGTCCAACGATCTGGAAGACTTCTCCGAGGAGGATTCTCTAGTGTCAGTTATTAGTGATAATTCTAGTGATATGGATTCAGATGAGCAGTGTGTGAACGTGTACGTTCCGCCGGGAGTATCTCCTGTGCCGCGCAGACGACCGGTAAGGCGGAAAAAATCTACGGGGCTGAGCCATAAAAGAAGTATTACTTATTTGGTCAAGCCTACTGTTATAAGGGCGCCATCTACTTTGCGAAGGCCTGCTAAAAAAATAGGTAAGTGCGACGTTTTTTGGTTCATAGTATGAAAATGCTGATTTGATAACTATGCCACAGAGAAACTAAGGTAACAATATTTTATTTGCTTATTTTATTGGATTTCTGATAATAAAGTAACGATTCTAAATACTGTTTTGTACCAAGGAATGTTTTTGACCTAGAAGTTGAGTCTGCACATTGACACTTCCTTATAAAATTAATTTCAGAATATCTTTTTTACAGCAACAACTCCGAACAATGCTGACTATCCGGAAGCAAATAATTTTGCATTCCTTTTATTCTCGATACGAAATACGGCAGGAATTTATTTTCCGTTATATTTTGTAACTATGTTTTAAAGTGAAACTAATATTGATAGATTTTCAGCGTATATCCAACCATACATTATATTTTATGTTGTAGATTCTTAGTAATATTATAAAAGATGACTTGTTTGTTAATACGTAGGACTTACACGTATTGTTGATACATTTCATATTGTGGAAATAGTATTACATCACAATAATAAAACGAATATGATGAATGTTCTTCTGCATGCGTAATGCATTTCGTAACAAATTTATTTAGAATAAACGTTGACGGATTATGATCTTTCTTAGGGTATGATGGAGCACATGCTTAATAAATGGCATACGCATTCTTATTGGGTGATATTAAAGAATTTTCTGTTGATTCGCTACAAATTTTTCAGGTGGCTTTAGGTTCTTCTGTCTACACAGGGCACAATGCTCAAGTGGCCTAAGTGCGCTGACATATTTATGCCTCACCACCCCTTCCTTATCCGTATCCGTACGCAGCTCACTAAAAACTGCCCAAGGCACACTACAACGTAAACATGCTCGTACTGATTTAAATCAGGCATATAAAATTGAATTCATTCATCGAGCATTTTCATAGAAGCTCCCAATGGAAAGCTGACCTGACTACATTTATAGGCAGAACGACCTGTCGGTCGTTAAAATAAATACCTCTGAAATATAGCCAATGTTAATGTATATTTCATCACCTACAGCGTTGATTGGAGATCTTCAATCAACGCCTACAGCCAACGTGAAAGACTACGGATATTGATTCCAAAATAGGGAATTTTGAAACACGGATCAACATCTCACACCCATACGATCTGCCTCAAATATTCCGAGGCAGTCAAAAATTCGCCGTCATGGCAATTTTTAACCAATACAAGGTTGTTTATAGTATTCTGTCCTTAAATAGAAGAAGAAAATTAAAGTTTCGTCATATAGTGAAACGAGACGGCCAGAGCAACAAACAAGCACTGTGCTCAAGTCAGGCTCATATGAGTAGGGCTCGGAATTTTTAAAATATAAATATTCGAATCGTCGTTTGATATTCTATTCGATAGTCAGTTTTTCACAAAAACTTCGCGAAAAAAAAGTTCAAAACTGCAGACCCCCAAAAAAATCGCGATTCAAAAATATAACCAATTATAATAGAAATCTGCGGTTTTCGCCATTGAATAGAGCAGTAATGAATCTT